>VZTO01023383.1:39211-102480 GCA_013400615.1 Syrrhaptes paradoxus | reverse complement strand
AAAAAAATCAGTTAACAATCCTATTTATTTTAAGTTCCCCACAAGTATGTTTACACATATATATACTAAAATATTTCAGCATATATATGCATATATAGATACACACACACGGAAGTATTGGGGTTCTTTGCTTACTGTGTTCAGTTTCATAAGATCCGTTTCTATATATTATCTCTCTATAAACTGAGACTGGACGTGTTGTCAAGAATTTAAATCTAGGCAGTAATAAACAGCGGGTAGGGCACCACAGCCCTGCCAGGGCAGATTCCCGGGGCCCGTGGGGAGTGTGTTTCCAGCAACAAGCAGACCGAGGCACGCAGGCGCAGTGTCTGTACGTGGTGTATGCAGACGAGCTTCCTCTGTGCTCCAGAACTGCACCTCTTTAAAGTCATCCATTACATGTATTTATACATTAAAAAACTAAAGTCTCCAAGGGGTTTCAAACAGTGCGGAAAGTATTTTACAGTGTAAGCAGACTCTGTCAATTCACAGAGCACGACTGGGTTTTTAATTCAGGTGGAGGAAGTACCCGGAGATCGGGCTGCTGACATTTCCAATTCCTATCAGTGACCATAAATAATCAAGTTTAATTTGTTGAAATAATGGCCAGCATGGTGAAACAATGTTTGCATAAGTGAACAAGATGCCATCTTAAAATGGTATGAAATTAATCATTCCCACTCCCAAAACCTCCGAAAACCAACCGCTTAGCAAGGGAACCGCTACCAACGCTGAAACCCAACAGAGGGGGTTAAGATAAAGACCAGTGTCCGAATCACCGCGATACTCACGCAGCTATTTCATCAGCACACAGCATTAGGATGATGCATTGTGTTATTGAACCACATTTTTATACAATCTAACAAAAGGTGCAGGCTTTGTGCATCTCGTTACAATTAAAACAAAGAGGATTTCTGAGGCTCAGGCCTCAATATTCAGTTAAGTTACACTGCCACCAAAAAGCTGGAGATGTTTCCCTTATGCTATCCTTAATCTTATATGCCTCCTGATATAAGTCTTGGACACTTCTGCATAAAAGACTGAAATTACACTCCCTGGATAAACAAACTGGCCAAGAATTTCCAATGGAAATTTGGTCAGAAAAACACAAGTCTAAAGGAAATTTTGTATTTAAAGAGAAAAAAGAAAAAGAAACTAAGAGAGAAGTGGTGGAAGCCCCAACGCGTGGCACATCCTGTGAGTACCTCCAGTATTACACAATGTTGACGTCTAGTACTGCTCTTCTCCGAACGTACAGAAACCAAGGCAGAGAACGCGTTAAACGGGAATTAGGAGGATTTCCCATCAGTTTCTGAAAAAGTCAGTAAATACAGACACTAACCAGCTTTCAAATCAGGACATTAAATGTCTCAGATGATATAAAGGTACACTCCAACTTCTCCAGAACAGAAGTCAAAGCTAAGGCCTCGCGATTCCAGTCATTAGAAAGAGCACATCCTCTTCACTGGCCACCACTGGAAGCCAACTATTCAGTGTTTTAAAGAGGAGATTTTACAAAAAGGTGGTTGCAAAGCAGTTCTTGGTAGTACGTAACCAAGGATAGACAGACTGCTTAAAAGCATTACGAGTTATAACAGAAACCGTCAGAAAATCCCACATATAAACAAAAGGCAACAAACTACACAGACTGGAACCTCCTCAAAGTCCTCATACCTGGTAAAAGTTCACTACAGCAATTAAACATCATAAAGTACAAATGAGCAAACCACATGATTAATAAAATCTGTTCACTTTATATTAAACATCTCTAAGGTGATTCTGGAACGCTTACGCCCTCTGCTGCACAGAGGAACTCTTCCCTTTGTATCGCGGGCAAGGGTCCTCAGCGCCAAGGCTCCTGTGCAAAGCGACCGGTTATTTCAACAGGTTCTGCAGCATCGCTGTCGCATAGGTAGGACGAGCTTGTCTGCTCTCAATCGCATTTTGAAGATACTGGATACCTCCACAGCGCTCCCAAATTTCCTCAAACTGTCTGGGCAAAATCTCAGCACCTCGCTTCCGAGTCAAGCCAGTCTCTTCCAGATTAAGCTCACACATATCCATATCATCCTTCCCTGAAATGGAAAAAGTAAAAATCTTTGAAAATCTTCCCAAAGCTTTTACATCGTTCAAAGGTGCCATTAACAAATATTACGACTTTGGTAATTAGATTTCCTCTCTCAAGCTCTGACTTCAGAGGCAGAAGGAAATCACTAATCAGTCCTAATAGCACTTCTCCAGTGTTTTCTCCCCCTTTCATTATCCTCTGGAGAAGGACATGTCATTACTAGATAAATCTCTACCTACCCATTGCCACATGTAGTTTTTGTTTCAGACGTTTAACATCACAAAGTTGTTCTCCCACGGCATCAGTTTGCTACGAGCCCCATACTAGGGAAAGACAATACTCCATACACACAAGTTGTTCCGATATGAGCTGCTGTGGTTTTTCAAAGCTAACGCGAAACCAATACAGCTATAAGCAGAATTTTCCCAGACAAACCGTGATGTTCTATCTTCACTCTGTCTTCAGTTCAGTACATCTGAGGACACTCAAGAATAAAACCATCTGCACTTGGATTCACACTCTGCCTTGCACTGCCCAGATTAAAGCACACGTACAAGTGAAACGCGCACCCAGTGACATCCCAAACTATTTTCCATAACATAGCCACCACCAACAGCAGTCCCAAATCCTCCAATTCTGCCCAGACACCAACAGCTGATGAAACAAAGATACAACCGGGGAAAGTTGTACCATCAGCTTATTTTTTCTGAATTTAGCTCAGAATCTTTTCAACATTTTCATTTTGCTTGCAATACCAACCCGCTACAAGGAGAATGGGTGCCTTGTCGGGATGAAGTTCCATTTGTCGAGCGATCCAGGGCCCATCGAAGTGTGCGTACCACCACCCCTTCTTCTTGTTCTGGGGATCTTTGTACTGGTCCGCCGGGCGGATGAAGGGAATGCGGAAATAACGCTGCTGCCTGTTCATTTCAATCTCTTGTTGTCTGGCTGGTAGTTGGGTTGTCAGGTTCTGTTGGGCTGTCATACAAAAAAAAACCCCAAAAGCAAGCAAACAAAAAAACCAAAGATATATTATGATTTCCTTGATTAACCAGCAAAGCAAAAAAAATAAAAAGAAACCGAAAACCAACCAAAAAAAACCCAACCAACCAAAAAAAACCCTAAAATAAACCCCCCAAAAGCTGAGAGATTCTCTGAATGCAAGCTCATCTTAAGTCTCAAACTTTAAAATATTCCCATCTTATATAAAGTACATTTTTTTAATCACTACAGCACTGTAGCTATTGTATCTATAGGTAACACTGGGTTGCTCAATGACATAAGGTACGTTTAGACAACACAAAGTGAGCAAAATAACATATTCTGCTCTAAATCAATATTTAAGGTAAAACTTCCTACAGACAATTCCCTAACAACCCGAAACACTGGTCAGTAACTGCTCTAGACAGGCAACACAGAAGGGTGTGCAATATCGTTAGAAATTACTAATTTGTTAAGAGAAACATTGACAACAAACACTGCTTGTTACAAAGCTGCCGCCAAACAGAGCTTTCTGCCTAGATTTCTGTGTACCAAACTCCCGCAGTGGAGCTACTCTGGATGTTTTCTTTTTTTTTAAAGAAATTGGGTATTTCAGCCTGTTAAGGTCAACAGACCAAACTTCTAGAGGAGGTAGAGCTCTATGAAACCTGTTACAGAATCACACGGTAAACAGTTCTCATGGGCATTGGCCCCACATATTTCAGACTTGGGAAAGAAACTTTCATCGGAGTAAGAGCAGATACTCTCTGTATTAACTTACCAACTGATCAACCTTCTTAACGCTACGTACACACTATCATGATCAGTTTTAAACGGTAAATGCTCTTACTAGCATTACTCTAATGACTGCCTCCTGCAAAAGTTCCTGACTGCTCCTGTTTTAGTGCTTTACAAACACCCTGGGTCAGAAATGATGAAGGTGAATCTATGACATCCTTACAAAAGAAAACCAGTATTAACAATCCCATGTTTCAGCATACAGTGAATAATTAAAAGTTAATTCATTTTTTTATCCATTGTCTATTAAGCAGCAAGACTAATTTTTGCACTAAAACCTAGTAAAATGAAAAATTACAATCATTTCTACTAACGTATCTTTGCACTCACAAACAAGTCCACCTTGGAATTTCTTGTACTTAAGATTCCAGAAAAAAAATATTTTTTCTAAAGGTGAAGAAAAGAATCTTAAAGAAATATAAATGTACTACATAAACCATACTCCCCCCCACCCCCAATTTTTTTTCCATGTCTACATAAACAAAGAGAAGAAAAACAAAAGAGATTCGAACAGGTGAGTGCTGCTTTTACACATCACCTCTGATAAAGCAGATAAAGACACAGTCTACAGCTTGTATGAAATTAATTCTATTTTCTGCAAATGATCACAGCAGATCAGTGCTTTAGTATTGTCCAACACTTTTTGCACTGCAATGGGAATTGCTACGGCTTATTGTTACCCCTACACACAGCTAAATCCAAGAGGAAATCTAGAGGACAGGAATCTAAGCAGGCTACATAGCCTCTGCTTCTCAGTGCTACGGAAACTGAGTTCTTTCTTCAAAGGAAACCATCACCTGAGTGTTAGTTTGTGTGCTAGGAAAACACTTGTTAGATTAAGTTGATTCCAGAGTTTTGCTACAACACATAGCCATGTGCAGATAGTGAGAAATGTTACAACAAGCACGGTATCTCTTGGTGGGACTGGGGGACGGTGGTAGGTGAAAAAAAATATATATATACCTTCAAATAACCTACATACAAAGGTCATTGTCCTTCCCATGACTGCTCAAAGGGGAAGGATCTCATGAAGATAAGCAATAAAGTACATTTGGAAATTACTAGAGGAATATATAATTACCATCAGTTGAGTAACATTGCCAAATCGTATAACTGAATTTTTTTGAGCAGTATATGTACACATGTAGCAAAACTCTGGATTAACGAGGGTTAGTACAGAGCTTTCAAGTGTTCCTATTCTTTGAAGTTAGCTTCAAGAACCATCTCCCCACTTACGTGAGTTGCTCAAAAATGGTGCAAAATCTGTGAACAAACATTACATGTTGAACAAAACATGAAAGTGCTGATCCTTTATAAACCATAGTTTCATTATCTCAACATTTCTCACCAATGCTGATGACAGACAAACAGAAATTCTAGTGACAAAATAAACACAGATGTTGAGCTCAGAATTTCTACCCATCCTCTGCTCACTGACATACACAAACTGGCTCCTTTCCTCAAGTTTAATAGATTTCCAACTGCTTCTGTTTTCATCTGGATTTAATTTTGAAATTTATGACTTCCATGATTTATGATGCTGGTAACAAAACCCCAGCTGAACACCTGCGAAACACAGATTGTTGTAAAAAATCTGCTAGTTCTTTAATGTAGTACTTTTGATTTTTGACATTTCTGTTAGGAAAAAATTCCCAGACCTCTATCAATACCGAATCTCCCTATTTCAACAATAAAACACAAACAAGTGTTTAGCTTCTCTATGGAATGTATTAATTCAATTAAAGGATACCTGTAATATTATATGACATTAGTGAAAAGAAAGAAAGAAAGAAGAAACTACATCATTTGAAGCCTACATCCACTGAGACTCGAAAGAAATCAGAGTTCCCTCTTACTACCTTCTCAGACTGTTGTGACACACAGATGTGAAATACCCAGGTACTGTAATTATTTGTGACAGGAAGAATTACTTCTGACACTAGTGAGAGTCCCTAAAGGTCACTATCAGTGACTTTCTTCTCAACTGCAATGTTGTAACTTTTCTTCAGAAATACTAAAACCAGATTTCAAGGTAAAAAAATGTAATGAAAAACACGGAAAAGACAGCTGTAAATGTCTAACGAAATGTGATGAGATAATGAATATTCAAAGCTTAATTTGCGCAAATCCAAAGATTTTCTGCTCTTTGATGCTTCCCATCAGCAGTACTGTGCACAGATAACTATTGTACCTGTTTAGGTCCAGTCAGAACTTGCAAGCTCAAATCCAAAGCAACTTACCACTCTGCAGAAGTGCTTCAAACGCCTTTTCCTGCTGCTCTGGACACAAGCTTTCCTAAGCACTCCAAACCCCATTCCTAGGCATGGCCACAGGGACCCGTTCTTTAATAACATCCTTTACAGGGGTCCGGATTTCACCTGCTATGTAGCTGTACCAACGCTCCCCAAAAAGCTCAGGCACTGCACAAGGTGTAAATGAATGGAAGGGAAGGAGACACCTTTGTCAAAGGACTAACACAGAGTCAGCAGGAAACCTGCATCCCTGGGATCTGCATCCCCCAGGTCCCAGGCTAATGTGGGGAGAGCATCTTCCTTCCCAGCTTCCCTTTCCTCTGCCTCTCTCATTAACTTTGTGGTCAGGAACACAAGAATCACGGGACCAGAAGACAGCAGGAAAGATCTGACTCGATTATTGTATCCATTTGCTGGGATTCTGTTCATTTCTTAAAACTCCTTTTCTAACAGATGATCACTGGACTTGGGGGGCAGGGTGGTGGGACAAGCAAAGCAATCCACTCTGCAAATACCCCTCCAGAAACAGGGCACCTGATGTTCAGCTCTGGCAGTGTTAAACATGAGAGCTCCTACACCTTCTTGTTGGGTTTAAAAGGCAGCCACTTGCTCTCGTTAGTGCGTTGCTTTGGCAAGAAACATCCATCTGGGAAAGCAGCAGAACGCCAGTCTAGCAAGAAAGCAGGGACTACGCAAAATTTGCTGTCCCATAATCAAAAACTGCAATAGCAACGCTTCTGGAATTTTAGAAAAGAGAATGTGACCTGACATATATCAGGCTTACAGTAATGTGAATGAGGAAATTATTGGCACCTTTTAAAAGTATATACATCTATGTCTATACATTGTATCATACAAAAGAACAAAAGCATGAGAAAAAAACCCTTATCACTAATGCTTTTTGCTTTGTCTGGACCCCAAATGTAACAGTGCATGACATCACAGAGTACGATCCCTTCCCATCCTGGTTTTCACAGCACCAAAAAAATCACAGGCGGTTCTCTGACAGATGGACAATCTGAGAACCGGTTTTAGGTTCTCTCCTCTATCCTTAGGTGTAACTCTCTGCTCTGAACTATCACTAGCTACTCTCAGAAACCAACATTTGTAATGACAGAAGTCAGAAATAGTATGAACAACCCTTAAAAACAGTCTCAAAAGCCTCAACATGCAAACCACAGTCTCAGAAACAGCAAATAACCCTCCTCAGTCTCAAGTGGCACAGCAATGAACACTGAGCATAAACGCCAACAACAGTGTCACCAAACCAAGAATTTTTTACCAGCTGTGGGTTGGTATGAGAAAAGGTTTCAGGGAGAGATCTTCAGTACACATATCGGGGTATCCTGAAAGTGTCCTGCTTTCTACTGCCTATTTGCCAGTTCAAATATTTTCAAACTATTTACCTTGAATCAACAGAAAAATACTCTAAAGCCCCAAGAATTTCCTCCAACCTTTTAGAAAAGTTTTCTTTAGAGTATTGTCACCAAAATTATGACAAACACAAAGTTCTCTCTCCTCACCATAGTCTGTGACTGATTTAGGAGCACGCTGTTCTGTTTCTGCGTTGCGCTTCTTGTTCTTGGATTTCCAAGCGTGATAGACCTTTAGCCTTCTGTGAAATTCCTCTCTGCAAGCTGCCAGCAGTTCAATGTCTGCCTCAAAAATAAGGGAGGAAGGTAGAAGTGAAAGAAATCAGAAAAATTATTTCTGATTATTATTATATCCATTTGTAACACTAAGAATAGAATAGAATAGAAAAATAAAACAGAATAAAACAAAACAAAAAAGCAAAACAAAAAGCAAAACAAAAAGCAAAACAAAAAGCAAAACAAAAAGCAAAACAAAAAGCAAAACAAAAAGCAAAACAAAAAGCAAAACAAAAAGCAAAACATTACATAACATAAGAAACCCTCATTCTTTGCAGCAACAGTGCCCATATTTTATGGCCCAGAAAGTTCCTGGGAGTGCTATAGACCCTCTTCTCCTTCAGAGGAATGGCAGTCCCCAAAGTAGCTGTTCTACTGTGAGGTTTGGAGCAGGAAAATGCTACAAATAAAATTTCCACGTTGCTGTGTTTGCCTGTTGACATTATCACAAGCCAAGTGGTACAGGAACAGAGAAAATTTCACTGCTGAACTTTTATTTCTGCAACTGCAAAAAAGAAAATCAGCAATTTGACTGCCCAGACATAGGTTCTTTTTCCACTTTATTAAATATATTTTAATTTTTATGAATTTCATGATACTGAGACTGAAGAATCCCAAGGCTTTTCCACTAGTCACCCAGGAGTACCCAAACTGGCTTCACTGGAGATGAACACACACCGGCACCATGCATCACTGCACCGCCTGTTCAGCTGAAAACACAGCTCCAGCCTTACACGTGTAAATACAGCAGAGACACGGATAGAATATGGGGCCAACTTTGGGTTTTCAATCCAAATAGAGAGAATGGGGTTTCTTCCAATTTCTACACCCAGAGAGAAATTCCAAGTTATCTTAAATACGAATTTAAACAACTGCTTTCCATCAGAAGCAGGAATAATCAAGTAATAACTCTCATATGTTTCTATCTTCGTAATTAACGTCCTAACTGTGAGCTTTCCAAACAAAGTTAAGCATTTGGAAAATTAAAGAATAATCTGAACATCCAAGACAGAAAATATTTTATTCTGTGCTTTGCATATTTGTTTTTTTTGTGATTTGGGACACAGCAATAAGTGACAGCAAAAAATTTCTTCAAACAAACAAATTCTAGGTAACTTTAATAACTATTATTCCCTTTGTGGGTATACATAAAACCAAGACAATTTCATTAAATTATACCATTTTATGGCCCAAGCAGTTTAACATCACAAATACATAATCAGTAAAGGAGGTAACAAGGGAAATTCTCTTTCCTCAATATGGGAATGGCTTCGTTTGCTCTTCTCTTTGGAGCAATAAATCTTTCTAAAATTAATTTGACATTCATTCCGACCTGAATAAATGCATGAACAAGTTTTTGTCTTTGTCACAGGAAGAAAGTAACATTTCACACAACTACAACCTGACTTCTTTCTCAAATCAGAAAAAAACCCCATAAACCAACTTACCACAGGATGTGTTGATGGTATCACGAAGCTCTGCATATTTCCACTTACTGAGATCATGCTTCTTAGTACCAGCAGCAGCTTTTGTGGCTTGAACGGCAGGACCCCTACAATTATTTAAAAAAATACAGATTTTTTTCAACCAGCAATCATTACAACAGGAGGAACAGATCCCACAGACACTGCAGCATGCTCATTACAACGAAAATCAGCAGCAGAGGGATGGAATTCAAAGGCAAAGTACCATACAAGACATTCAAATAATTAAGGAAAAGTGAAAGCATCTTTTACATCCAATATCATAGAATAATCTGATTGGTTGCCTAGAGATTAAAAGGAATTGTCATTAATAGCGCACAGGTGTGAGAACACACATATTCTGTTTACGTGCACCTCATCCCAGGCTGATGGACATTTTTCTCAGTACTAGCCAAGATGCAGAATACATACAACAAAGAGTGGCCACACACATTGTTAGATCCATTAAAAAAAAAAACCAAAACAACAAGGAAAAGTACTTCTGAAGCAGACAAGGAGGAGGGAGAAAAGGCATTTCTCTGCTGTTTAAAACTGGATTGCAACAAACTCCTTGCTCTGAGACTAGAGAAAATATTCCACATCTTTGACAGAAATCTAATTTGAGATAATAAATCAAATAAATTCTATATTAACTGTATAGTAGCTGTCTGAAAACAGCAATATTTATTTGGGAGTCATTATGAAGTCTCAGAAGGAAGGCTGGCCAGCACAGAAACAGGTATCTATCGTGTAGGCAGTACGCAACAAAGTCAACAGCAAACGCAAGAGAGAAATTTTAACTAAAATCTCCACCATCTTTAACAGTACGCATAAAGTTATTCATGTAATGAACAAACAAACATTGCAGGGAGACAGACAAAGATAAACCTGGATTATTTTTTTTTTCTCCTAAAAAATGGCACGGATAAGAAGTGGAAGAACTCTCCCTTAGGAATGGCAGCCTTCCCATGGATTATTTGGATAGAAACTAGGTTTGAAAAGCTCCAGCATTCAGTGCTGCTCAGAACGCCTGGTAACCACCGAGGAATTCAAGGACACGCACATGGCTCCACCAACAGCTAATGCCCCTGTCTAAGAACAGGAGGCAAACTGAATTACCTTCCAGGATCTGAGAGGATTTGTTCCGAAGAAACTAGATCTTTAACAGGGTGACAAAATACTCGATGCAATATGCCCCACTAAAAATTCCCAGGAGAGAAAGCCAGAAGAAGCCAGGCCTGTTCAGTTCAAGTCTGCTTGTGCAAATGTAATTAAAACTACAGAATCTTGCTGTTTATTGCAGCATCAGGTTAATTATGCCCACTCATACTACTAACCCGAGTCAACACACAGCTCCCGTTACGGTACGCGAGAAGTCCGACATAAAAAATTACCTCGTCGACTTTTAATTAGTGCATAGCTGAGGGACAGGAACTTTACCTCACCTTCAGCACTACACATAAAAGAAATCATTAGATGGACAGCCTCCTTCAAAATATATATTTTAGTATTTTTGTTATGGTTGGCATACCTGTAGGACATTAAGTGATTGCTGCTAAATGGAATTTCCGCTGCCTGGCATCTAACCTTCTTGNCAACAGTCTCAAGTCGAAAGTTTCCAGTATATGAGAAGTGACAAACAATTTCGCACCCAGTAAGAAGTGTTTCATTTTTGATTTCCACCAAAACACGGAGCCTCTGATTTTGCCCCAAAGTTTTGTGCTTTTTTTTGCACATTAAGAATTGGCCATTGCCATTGAAACGCTGTCAATATATGCAAAACAATCTACATTCACATGCTAATGACACACATTGTTCATTCCTCTTCCACTGCAAGAAACAAATGTAGTTAACAGCTGCCTCCCCAGTTATCAATGCTACAACCAGAAAAATCATCAATCAGGTGAGACCAATCACCTTCAGACTATCTACACACAGTATAGCAGGTTAACAGCAGATTCACTTTTAAAAACTCTGAATAATTTTGTTTCTTATGTAAGCCCCAGAAAATTAACGTCAAAAGGTTATTTTTGTCCTCGAGTTGCACAAAACACTTTCTAATTACTCCCTGATACGGAAGACATCATAACAGTTTCCTTCAACAGAGAATTAGTATTCTGACACAAACTAGTATGAGACTGTTGCAGCAGAACCGAATTCAGATCTAAATTCTTCCACCCTGAGTTGTGCATAAAATCTTGCATCAGCACTCAAGAAATCGCAGAAGGGGATTTTGTTTAGGTGTCTTCAGAGGGGTTTAACATGCTTGCAACGTGGTAATTTTCAAAGTTGCTTTCATTTGAAGGGAATTATAAATAGAATATTTTCTTAATAAAAGCACGAAGAGTTAGATTAACATTAAATAACTTCATTAACTCTGTGTTGAATCTGTAGAAATCCTCCTTCAAAAGATGTGGAAGCTAGTTTTCCATTAGCATTATAAAAAAGGTGAGAAGAAAAGAATGAGGGAAGAACATTATCAGAGTTACACAAAGTACCAGGGTACGCCAACGATGCTTATTCCTTTTTGTACATAACCTATTGAAATAGCAGAAAAATAATTGCTGGGAAAGAGGTGCTGATAAAGGAAATTTATCTGAAAGCAATGATCTACTTATCTGCTTAGCACTTAGGAAAAAAAAAGATTCCGTTATTTTTCATTCCATAATAGTTCAACCCATTTCACATGTGATTTTTTTTAATAAAAAGATTGATTCATTTGGTGTTGTCTTCTCACCTACCTAGACAATATTTCTGACATTTCTGTGGCCATTTGTTCCCTATAAGAAAATTGATAAATAAGCATAAACCAAATATATGAATATAAAATCAGCCTTTGTAACTGTGACAGTCGCTTGACAACCAAAGTGAAGCTAATTCAAGTGCACAAAAAAAGGTTACTTATTTTAAATAATTTCCATTCTAATATATATACACAATCTTATTTCTGTAAAGAGCAATAAATCACACAGGGCAGTGAAAAATGGATGGAATGTGAAAAAGTTTATACTAATTATAGAATCATCTTTAAGTAGATATTATTAGGTAGATTAGATTATTAAATTGTTTATTAGGCATAAGCAAAGTGGATATAAGGTATTATAAACTGATTTAAAGTTTACAGGTGCACGCTAAACAAAGATTATTGTGGGGTATTAGTAAATAAGAAGAAAATATCAATTTCCTTTGAATTAATTAATGTTACTTTTTTTTCCTATTAGAGCATTCAAATGGAAAAAAAAATGCCATACGCAGTCATCTGCAGCTTTGCTCCATTGGCTCTGCAAGTAGAAGATATTTCTGTTAGATACGACCAGTTCCTGGGTCCCATTCTAACCCTCTGAAGCGGGAAAAGGTGGGTCACAGTATTTCCTGCTCTCTCACATCTTATTTACTGTCTTAGGATTTGTTATTTTTCTTTCACTGGGAAACAGAATTCTATAGACCTTTTTTCTTCATCTTTCTCGTTCAGTCATGAGTGTTGTATTATTTTACAAAAGCTAAATTAAGATAATCTGGAAAAAACATACAAGTGAAAACTTCCCCCAACCTTGCTCTCCACCACTGCATCTTTCAAAATCAAAGATTCTGAGACATGCTACTGATACACTTTAGGCCTGGATCTATTATTTAACTGATTTTTTACTGAAGTACTAAGCATTTCTGTTCATTTACCCCTAGGTGCAGTAAATCCCTTATTACACATGGTTTCAAATTGTGGATGAGTAATAAAATTGGAGGCAGCTAGGAGAGCTCCAGCAGATCCAGCCCAGAATAAAATAAAAATAAAACAAATAAATAAAAATAAAACAAATAACAATGCCAGATCTACTGCCAGAACAAACGACTTTCCTTCGACAGGAGCCAACGAGTAAGTTTCTCAAAGAAACTATTAATACTTATGAACCTTTAAGTATCTATGAAAGCTAATGGTGAATGTAGCACGGTATTGAGGAACAAAGAAACCAAGTAGAGGCGACTCATTTTCAAACATGCAAGTATCACATGTTCCTTAAAAAAGAGCAAAATACAGGAGTTCCTTCAAAGTGGCACACAAATATCCCCTTGCTATTACTATTTTCACTCCACAATGGAAGATACCCTTTTATTCATTCCAACACGTAACTATGAAATTATTTTTTACAAAATTGCGTGAAAACACTGTAGAACCAATATATTGCATGAATTCAGTACAGAGTGATACTTGCTTTATTTTACTACAGCAAAAGTTAACAGAAAAGGGAAATATACCTACATAGATAGCAGAATTTAACTTCCTTCGACTCTAGTAAAATTCTAATTGGTATCAGTTAAACCAAGTCCTGAGAATTCATGTTCAAATTATTAAATTGTTTTGATTTCCAAGAATTCCCACAGCTTCTACTTTTAAGCTGATTCCTGCAGTTATGTAGAAATCTATCCTTCGATTTCAGTAAAAGATACTGGGGGCTGGGGAATGTTGCAGCTTGCTTTTAAACAAACCAAAACCAAATCAAATCAAATCTGAAATTAAAAGAATTTTTTCAAATTTTGGACATGCTTAAAACTCTTTGAAGTAGTCTGCAGAAACAAAAGGAAAAAAAATTTCTAATGAGCTAAAAAGGAAATTCATATAAGCAGAAAAATTTCTCTATTACTTTTTTCTAGATTTAATATATTATCCTGTTCAAGAAAGGATTTACATCACTATGTTTAAACCATCCTGTATTTTCCAATCATTCAGCAAAGAGTCTTCACCCTCCTGCTGCTAGCTACACAGCAGAGAAAAACTGGCAGTCGTAACTAACAGGATGGTAAATTCATAATCCATTCTGGACTACACAAGAAAGACAAATACCAGGATTATCCATGAGCAGTAAGAAACACTGTGGAGATCAGAGCTTCATTGACAGAAAAGTTATTGAATACTCTGAGCCCTTCTTGTCTATTGCCTCCCTTCTTTCATACCGAAGAGAAGTTTCACAGGTTGCAACTCTAGAGTGACTTTGGGTTTACCTTCAAAGTATTGCACCAAAATCCAAACAAGGAAAGCAAGAAAATCTCCAGAATGCTGTCTGCGAAGCACTTGGACAGCCAACTTGGAATGTTAGTCTCATCTGAGACAATATGACAGATATTGTGTAACTGAGGGCACAATAATTTTAGTGTAAGTGTCTAAAAATCAGTATTGTACGTGACAAAAAAACTACCTAGCTATCGTAAGGCATAAAGTTATTTTTTTTAAAAAGTATACATCTAGATAAAATTTGAGTAGCAGAGAGAACACATCTGGGAGCCTGAAATTCCATGGAAACACTTGGCATTTTCTTACACCCCTTCTTTTAAAAACAACAACAGACAGTAGCACTAATGAAGTCACCACACGATCATGTTCATAGGTCCCTGTCCCAGTTTCAGCTGAGACAGGGTTAACTTTCTTCATAGCAGCTAGTATGAGGCTGTGCTTTGGATTTGTGCTGAGAAGGCTGATAATGTACTGATGTTTATAGCAGCTGGGAAGGAACACAGCCCCAATTACTATTATTATTATTACCATTATAATTTCAATTTTATTGTAGTTTAGTTATTCAATTATTCTTATCTCAACCCATGAGTCTCTTTTCCTTTCATCCCTTTAATTCTTTCCCCCATCCCTGAGAGGGAGGAGGGTGAGCAAGTGGCTGTGTGGAATTTGTTTGCCATTAGCTGGGTTCAAAAGCACAACAGCACCTTTATGCAATTTGACCAGTAAGTACCATTTTTACTGGTTGCTTCTAAGTTGCTTCTAAGGCACCACAAATGAAGAGCTCCTGCTTTTCAGGCAGTGTGGATCCATATACCAGACACCAAGCACTTCTTGTGATGCATCAAAAAAATTGACACAAAACAAACAAACAAAAAATAAGATAACATTTAATTTTCAAACCCATCTATGTCAAATATATTCATTCCACTTTAAAAAACTCACCAGTCAGGACACAGAAATAACTGCTGTTTCTGCATGCAAAGAGGGCTTCCTGTTAAAAACACCCCACACATGTCCACACTGTACGACTAGAACCGTCGAGCAGCAGAAAGGCTATATTTTATTACTACTTACCACTGAAGAAATTCCATTCGCTACTTTAAATGAGTCATAAAAATCATAATTTAAATTGGTTGCCATCCTTGCCTCTCAAGAAGAGAAAGAGAATTGCCATCGTATTCACAAGCACCTACTAAATCACTGATATAGCAAGATGCAAAATGGAGAAAGTCTTCAAGCAAAAGCAACCTATTTCCAACAAACTTCACAAGTTACTTTGAAAAATATTCCAATACACTGACTGAAAATGTCCATTTAATTAATAGGAAAATACACAAAACCAACAAGAGCACAGTCTTCTCAAAGGGATCAGAATAGGAAAATAAACAAAAAAAAACAAAAGAGAGAGAAACATGTAACAACTTAACCCCATACCTGCGCAATCCTAAATCAAGCTGAGCCTCATCACTGATGAGTTCTGCCTCACTCTGGGCAATCCGCATTGCAAGCTCGTGATCACGCCGTTCCTGCTCAAGCACTGCCTGGTGCTGGGTTTCCTCTTCTCGTTCTCTAGCTAGCTGAGCCTCAATTTCAGCCTGTTTTAGAAAAACACACCTTTAACTTTATTCAATCAAAACCAAAATGCTACACAAGCAAATGATCAGAAAAATATGCCAATATATTTACAGCTTTCAGAATGTGCAAAATTGACAGAATCGAAAAAGTGACAGCATTAGGGTTTAGTTTGACCCAAGAAAAACAAACCGGCCTCAGATGGCATCTTGGTTTCCATATAGTTTATCAAATCATGATTGTCCACCGCTTGTATTACCTTTTCAAATTAAAGTGCCTTATCTACAAAGCACACGAAGCTTTTTGCTAGCTATTATGGAAACTAGACTTCAAAAGCTTTTTGCATCATTAAAACTCAGACGATACAGAGCAATAAGGTTACTCTGCCATAGCACTAACACAACACTCCCTTGATATTCTGCACTTGGCATTATAGGACTTTGCAACAGTCATTGCTTTGCATATAGGTCTGTGGTTCATTTTGAAAAGGGATCAAGACAAACACTGGAATCCTCTGTGGACCTGATCTGGCTTTGAATTGAAGTAAAGGGTAAAATTCTGCCTTACTGCAATGCAGAAACAACCCAGATATACTGCCTCTGCAGAGCAAAGCTGTAATTCCCGTTTACCAGCAGTGTTTAACAAAGGGTCTTGCACACACAGTAAATAAAACCCGAACATCCAGTTCATACTGCTGAAAGATGCGTGCACCAAGTCTTCGGTGCCCAAAAGTCAGGAAACGAGACAAAGTCACTGCCCGCTGATCACTGTGAATTTGCACCACGAAAGCTGTGCAGTCACCCCCATGACTTTACCCTATGAACCCCACTTTAGATCAGCTGAGAGCAGCAACCACCAGGAGGAGAGATAACGAGTAATTCACGGTATGCAAAAGACAGGAACACCCTACCGGACTGTGTACCTGCTCTATATCCAAAGGCAGCATTTCTAAGGAAAAGTGTAAATTACATTCTGCATTGCAGATATTCACATCTCAGAAACAAAGGAACATAAATAAGAACAATCCCTAGAGGTGCTCACAGTGCTGGCATACCAAGTTTTTACACCTTCTGGCAACAGGCCATCTTGCTTCCCCGGCAGACAAAGCTTAATCCATTTAAAGTGAACGGAAACTTTACCTAAGGATTTCTCCCCAAACACTAGGCACACCTGCAACGGTCTCCAAGCAATGATCTAGAGAGTAGCCAACTAACAGCTTACCCTTTTCATGTTTAACTTCTACACGCCGGTAGTGCTTATCATCCTGGTACAGGCAGCAGACCACATAACGCAGGAAAGATTTATTCTTCATTAAAGTTAGGCTCTAATTTCTGTTAGTTCAGTGACTCGTTTGTCAAGAACAAGGGCAACGTGATAGAAACGAGTACGCAGATGCAAGAAGGATAAGCAGTGCTAGGCTAACTCCAGGGATAACAAGATACATGAGAAAAAGTCTGATGAATTATGGACAAGGCTTAAACAAGCCTGTGAACATCAGTGACCATGGCCCTGTGCTTACTACACCTGCCCTACAGAGCAGCTGCTTCTCTCTGGGACGGCTCTCCCCGGTCACCCACCCAAGCCAAGGGCACAGGGGCCAAGCACACCTCACAGTGAGAGTTCATTACGGGATCAGTGGGAAGTGTCCGGAATCAGATGGGGAGGGGTGGAGGGGCAGGGTTTGGACCACAGGTATTTATTCTAGATGAATGTAGCCAAAGGGGCTACTACAGACTGTCCTGTGTCCTCTCATTATTACCAACACTCTGACAGGGTTTACAGCTAACGTGGTACGGGACACAGGCTCAGTCCGGATGTGACTTCTAGTAAAAAACTGAACCTAAGCTGTGAAAAAGATTTTTAAAAAATAATAAAAACAAAACAAACCACAAAAAAACCCAACATCCACAAAATGAACCCAAACCCACGCACAGCCAAGTCATTAACCTGAATACGCTTTTCTTCCTCTTCCCTCTTTTTCCTCTCTTCTTCTTCCTGTTTTCTCTTTGCCTCAATCTCAGATTTCCTATTACAAAAGAGGAGGAGGAAATGAAAACACGTCATTACAATGCAAATGAACACGAGACAGGAAAGCACCTTTCACAAAACTTCACGGTAACCCAGAAGTCAGTACAGTCCTGGTGACAGGACACTCCATGTAAAGTCAAGAAACTTTCCAAGTCCATCTGTATCTCCAGCTGCATCACATAATTTCTTCCAGCCTATTCTGTCTACACTTACCTTACAAATCACTGGGAAAGGAAATGTTTTAACACTGCATAGCCCACTAGAAGTACAATCCAAGTGACTCTCTTTAAGCATAGAAGAATTAAAAATGACCTCCTTAAAGGAACTTATTCAAGACTCACAGACGTCTTTCCTCTTCTTCCTTCCTTCGTTGCTGTTCTTCCTCTTCACGTCTCTTTCTTTCTTTTTCCATCTCCTCCTGAATGCGTCGTAGCCTCTCTGCTTCCTCCTCTTGCTGCTTCTTCTTTTGCAGCGCACTCAGAAGCTGCTCTGAGCTTCTAACCAGAGTGTCGTATTCCTTCTGTATCTGGTCCCTAGTCATTATAGTCGTCTGCAAAATGAAATAATAAGAGGGGATTATATTATTTTACATTTGTACTTCAAACAATGTATATTGAAAAAAACATTCAGTGAAATGAGAGCACCGAGCAACAGAATCAAATTATTTATACACTCCAGGGTGGGGGAGCTGGAGACATCCTTCCCTTTCTTCCTAAAATCCTGGGGGTCCATTACTCTCCCCTCTCATACAAAACCATAAAAAGGGATCTCCACTTTATCACTGAAATAAAACATGCCTTCATTTTTTAAACCTTGCCGTTTCAAGCAACAGAAACTAGTTCTTACAGGCCAAGATGAAAACTCATCTCCTGCGTGCACGTTGTGCCGTGTGCCCCTCACGCCACAGCACAGAACAGCTTCTCCTGCTGTGTGCTGCACTCGGGACTGGAGCATGCTGGGACGAGCTTCTTTTTAAAAGGTATTAGCAGCAATCAACAGGTTGAAAATACTTAAAACAATGGCCTTTCCTACATGTTTTCAGACCCCGTTGATAGCTATGATTTAATTTCATTTTACAGTTCACACTGATGTACGCCAATAAAGCTGAGGAATGGGGGTGTTTGCTGACCTTTTCTGAGAGTGCACCATGACGATAATAAAATTATCTTATTTTTATTAGCAGAGTGCTATAAATTGACAGGTTAACTCCATTTAATCTTTTCAACTGTGATTTTAAATAGAAAAATCTGAATACAGTACACTACGACAGCTATAATGTTGCACAAAACAAAAATTCAACATTATGAAAATTTTTCTAACACGAATAGATCCCAGGGTGCTTTCATTCTGTCTGTGTGTTTTCGTGGTAAGAAACTGAGGACTAGAGACCCTGAAGCATAATCAGCAAGCTGAATTCTCTTTACTACCACGTCTGAAAAAAGCCTCAGAACTGGAATATAAATCTCTTCCCTCTGCGATAACTGTTGGCGTGTCTCAGCCCCGGTTCATTTCAAACATTGCTAACATGCATTATCCCAGTAACAAAGCAACACACCAATTATTCACAACCCTTGTCTCACAATATCAGCACACATTTCTGCTTTAAATTCTCCGGTGCCAGTCGTGACACACAGATGATGATACCAACGTGCACCCACTTTCAGGATTCGCTTCAGCTACATTCAGAAATAATTTTAAACAGGATTTATCCATGACCCCTGAAAATTAAGACCTCTGTTAAAATGTCGTCTCTGGTAGGGAAAGTACCTTGGCCTTCTGCTTTAGATTAAGTTTTTTTAAAGATTCCAGTAATAAGAAACTATTTCTCCGATTATTATCATACCTTAATTTTGGTCATTAAAGCATCGATAGAACACTCCAGCTCCTTGACCTGCTTGCTGGTCTCTGCCTTCCCCTCCTTCAGAGCACTGACTACTTCATTAAATTTACCAAGCCTCTTCTTCAGCGTGCGCACTTTTATCAGGCCATCGATGCTGGGAAGGTAAGACAGCTTATTTGTACCTCGAGATGTTTGTACAAGGTGGTATTTTTAACGCCATCATTAATCACATTGAAGTGGCAGACAGGGGACAGAAGTTATGCCTTCTGATGAAAGCCATCCTCTTTTCTGAAATTCCAACAGGAACTAAGCCATGGAGCCTTTTGCAAGCAATAACTGAAACTGATTAGCAGACGGTGACTCAAAAATGGAAAAATGTGGTTTTGTTTTGAGAATTAATGTAGCATTGGGGTTTTGTTTTTTTTTTTCAATAACAAATCATTAGTACCCACTAGAGGATTCTGACTGAAGAGGATAAAGGTTGAGTTGTGCCCTTTACTCAAAGAACAATAATGGGACTGAATGAGATAAACCTTAACTACACAGCAGGGAACCCAGTCACCCCAGGAAAACCTGGAGCTTCTCAAAGAACCGAGACTGACGGCCCCACAGACAAGTTACAGCTCTGCAGGGACAGTGTTCCCAAGGATAAACCACTGAACTGGGACCCAGGAAAACACCACACGAAAAGCAGAACCTGAATCAAACCACTGAGGATGAGTACAGAGCACCCTAAAAACACAGGGACACGGTCAGAAATGTCACGGTACAACGTGAAGCATAGCTATCAATGGCTGTAAAAGAAATGTTTCTAAGAACCTCTCTACTAAAGAAGAGAGTTGGATCTCCATCAAAGAACAAAGGTGTCACAAAGGTGTCAGCAGAGCTTAACGACTGAAGTGGTTTTACCACCGGTATTCCGTGCCACCACATTAAAGTTAATGACATTTCTTCATTTCAAGAGGAGACAAGACAGAAGACACAACTCTTTTTAAGATTAAAAAATGGGGGCCTATAATGGAAAATGTGAATGAGTAAAGGACAAAAATTAACGAGCTTAAATTTCATTTATAGAGACTTAAGTAAGGATTTATAATTAACAGGCTATCACCGAAAGATTTTTTGAACAAACATCTCTTGGGAAAGGTTCAGATGCAGTCTATTCATCCTTGGGAAGGAGAGGAGGAACACAGCACACCTCAAATCCTCTTTCAGTCATACTTCACATCATTCTATGACTTCACATGTCTTTAGTCAAGTGTAGTAAATCTCTTTACATTCACAAGAAAACATTATTAAAAATCCATTTTCTTCAACCAAGGAGTATCCTCTTACCGCGGTTTGTGCTTTCTCTTGCAAAGCCACATACGAATAGTCTTCTGGACTTTAATGCAGGCACTGGCTCGGTATTTTATCTTATTTTTCACTGTAAACAAAGAGAAAATACTGAGTCTCAATGGTTTATACAATTTAACACAACCCCTGGGATCCTCACACAGTCGACGGCTCCAAGCTGTCTGCAGACTATACGTGCTCGAGAGCTGGGTGTACACCAGAAGCACAGCACTTGGGACAGAGCAGACAACAGGATTCCCAGTCCTGCCACGGGCACAGAGGCTCGCACCCACAACAGGAAGAACCCAGCGTGGGCATGCTTGCACACACGGACCCTCGCCCTGTCCGGATTCACAGGCACCAGCAACCTCAGCGAAACCCCACTGGACCTAGCAAGGAAATGCTCAGCTCGAGGTCCAAGTCCTGCAGTTAGGGACAATGAACTCTCCAGTATCTCCCAGAGATAAACAAGTGGCTGGAGCTTTCCTGAGCATTTCTCTGCAATATTGAAATGAAAGAACACAGAATAAAACCTACAGCTGCTGTTCTAATACAGTCTTCATTGAAAGACTCAAACGATTGGGACTGGGAGGCAAGTTAAACAGAATAATGTCAAAGCACAGGCACAAGCACATGTGCTGAGCAGCTCCGAAGCACGACAATAAATGCAGTTTTTCCATCTCACTGGAGGAAGCACATGTGCCTAAGGATCCACGCTGCCGTTAGCCCCCAGTTTGTGAAAAGTGATATTTAACGACTGGACCCAGGTGACCACAAAGATGCACTCTACTTCTTGTGTTTCTCTTTCAGCTTTATTCTGGGGACAAAATTAGCTTCTCGTTTCCCATAAAACACTAAAAAAAAAAAGTAAAGCACATCAAACCAGCATATTATTTCCCTGGATTTCTACTTTTTGGACACAGTGACAGACTTTCTGTCCTATCTTTCTGAAAAAGAGAATAAATGGCATAAGCTTCTAGGTCAAAAATATTATTTTAGTATTAAAATCTCTGACGTCTGAAACATGTATGATAAGAATTCCCAAATTCTATTATCCCCAGTATGAACAGCTACAAACACTGTCCCACCAGTGACAGATACAGAGGTCACTACTGTGCTGTCCCAAAGCCACGAGGACTTGATGTCTTCCTTCCCCATCTTCATGTACACCTTCCACCCTCCCTGTTATTACACATCCCTGCCATCCCGCATCAGACGTTTCCCCACCTCCCTGACAGCTTTGCTGAAGCACCCGCAAGCCCTGATCTCTGTTCCAAATGGCCTCGTTCCTACTCTGCACAGTCAACCAGGCAGCCCAAGCCCTTCCAAACCGCGGAGCACTAGCAACAGGCACTTAATTGCTGAGCAGCACTAATTGCTGGAGAGATGTTTGCCCCGCGATTCCTGCCAAACACACAGTTTCCATCTGGAGACGACAACTTCTGTGCAGGCACTTCCCAGAACTAAATGACTGCATGTTGTCAGCGGAGAGCTGAACTTCTGCTCTTCCCTGCTGATGGGGAACTCTCTCCTTCTGCGACAGCCAGTTACTCTGGGCAAGTGTTCCCCCGAGTTTCACCGTGCACCCGAGCAGGCTGGACACAGGTGGTGGGCTGTATGTGCAGCTTCCAAAACACTCTGCTCTAAGCACCCCTGTATGTTCCTAACATAAAGCATTAAAAAAAAAATAAAATCTCACCAACCTTAAAATCAACTACTCAGACTTTAGTACGTAACCATCCACTACACGTGTCCTTGGCCACATTTCAGGGTGATAATAACTGCTTTGCTATGTTTTTAACAAACATTTTGATGTAATAAAACATAAAATACATACATTTAATCACAGAGAGAGAACACCACTGAACCTTTTTCCAACGACTGCAGATTAGCCAGCGATTCACTCGTTTAACCAGCTCTGCCAGGTGATCGGGATCAGACTTCATGATCTGATCAAACTCTGCAAACTAAATAACGAATAAAAAAGCGTTTCAGACTAGGAGAACAGAGAGTGTTAAACATTATTATTATTATATTATCTCAGAGCACACTGAGTTAGGAAGATAAAGTATTTTTAGTGTAAACTGTCATCACTGCATCAGCTTTCCGTTAATTCAAGTGAGCAGGTATGTCTGGCATCACTTTATTCTTTAATGATAATAAAGAATTTTTGTTTGTTTGTTTTATTGATGTGCAACACAACACTTTGAACAATCCAACCTTTTATTAATTACTAAAAATATTTACTGCAGAAACTTTAAAAAAACAAGTGTTTCTCTGTATCTTGAGCACTTACTCTGGCCTTCCACAACTTCAAGACACCTCTAATCCTGTAACTGGGGAAAAATAAAGCCCTGAAAGCATCTCTCAATTTTTAACCTTTGTTTAACCTTGTCCAACTAAAGGCAACCTTTTCTAAAAATCCTGCACTTCTCTTTTTCGGAAATTATGACAGTAAGAACATTCTTACGGGACTACAATAATTTTCCTTTCTAGTCACAGCAGCTCCCCACTTCATCTCCCTTCTCTAGAAAGAGACTTCAGATATAAACAGATTTTCCTAAAAAATATTTTTTCTTTGCTCTGACTTCCTCTTTTTAATAGTCAACATAAGTCTCAAGTGATTGGTAGGACACTGGGAATACAAACATCGCACTAGAAATACAGCAACATCAGCAATAAGACTATGAAACCCATTGCGCCAATGTGACTTTTTTCATAGCGAATGAACAGTATTTATCCCTGGGCAATCTTATTTAAGTTGGCCACACTTCTAGCAATGTGTTGAACAATGTCACCTTCAGAGGACCCTTCAAACAGAACTTATTCAAAGATTCACATTCATGAACTCCAAGAAAAACATTACCTTGCCAGGTCTAAAAAACACCTTGGTCAGCCCAAATTTGTAATCGATTTCATTCAGTCCCAAGGCTTTAAATAGTGCCTGAAACACAGAAAACGGTTAGGATTATGTTCTGCCTCTCTCAAAAAAAACCCAGAGTTCAAAAAACACACACACACACACAAAACCTCACACTACATTTTCTGTCCTGGATGATATAGAAGAATTAATTCTTTCTTACCTTGCAAAAGAGCCTAGGATCCAGCCGAGCCAACTTGTCAGGCAAGTATTTCTTGTACATGTTGTATAGCTCATGAAATGAAGCTCGTGAAGGGAAACCACCCTGCATCAAATCCAGAACTGACACCATTCCTGTGTTCACAGAAACACATGCACAAAAGCTGCTATCATTGAAATGCAAATAAATAAAGCAGAGATTCTTATGATAACCAGTCGTTTATGGCATCAGTCTCCAACACATTGTTCAGATACTGCACCACAAAGTTCTGCTGGCACTTGACCCAGCCCCTATCATTTATCATCATGGGATCACTCACAAAAACTCGACACTGAACAGATGAGAAGAGTCCCTATGATTCTCTCCCTCTTCCAAAGGTAAGTAACAGCCACTCATGCAGAGGATTTTTTAATAATATTTCTTCTACATATTTTTTTTACTAGACATGACATTTTCATTTTTAAAGAAAAAAATATCGTGCCCAATTAGGCTTTGATCTTCATCACGTCAAGGACATTTGTGAGCTGTGGTGCAGATAAGTTAATTTGTTATTCTTTCCTCTCTGACATGCCAAATGCTGTTAACCTCAAGAAACCTATTAGTAATGATGTTAATGTGATTCTAACTGCTGAAAAGTTACTAAGCTTTTGTGACAATAACATGACACATAAAACACGTGGTCTTGTCAACCATCAGCTGCAGAACCTGCAAGTATCTTGACTTCAAAAAGAGAAAAAAATAAGCCCAAACTACTTAAAGTACAAAAATACAGAAAAGGGAAAAAAATGTTGAAGTACTTTGATGACCAAACTCCCTATAAAGAACAATGCCAGCACTCTAACTCCCAAACAAGCAGTTCCTTCAGCTGTTCAATGGGGCACAAGCAAAACTGCTGATATTCACTCTCTAAAATACTGCTGTAAAACTGGAAAGTGCCAAGCATGGCAATAATGACAATGCAGCATTGCAACCTGGAGTACACAAAGCAACAGGAAAGGCGATGCTGAAGTGCCCTTGTTGGAAGGTCAGCACCAAATCAAATTAACAGTGATATAAAGGAATTTTGAAAAAGTAAAATATGATTCAACTCTATCACAGCATCTATAAGAAGAAAAGAGGTGTTTCAATGATTAGACATCTCAACTAATACTGAGTTCCATTTAATTTCCACTCTAATTTCTATAGTTCTGTTGACTAAAATGAGAGCTAAGTTTCTAAGAATTTAAATCATAGAATGGTTTGGGTTGGAAGGGACCTTAAAGATCATCCAGTCCCACCCCCTGCCATGGGCAGGGACACCCTCCACTAGCCCAGATTGCCCAAAGCCTCATCCAGCCTGGCCTTGAACCCCTCCAGGGATGGGGCATCCACAGCTTCTCTGGACACCNCAGGTCTTCCCTGTGCTGAGGACTCCAGAGCTGGACACAGCACTCCAGGTGGGGTCTCATGAGAGTGGGGCAGAGGGGCAGAATCACCTCCCTCGACAAACTTTCTGAGGGTGCACTCGATCCCACTGTCCACGTGGCCAACAAATACGTTACACACACTGGTCCCAGTACCAACCCCTGCAGAACGCCACTCATGCATAAGGCATAAACAAGCTACTTTCTAGAAAGCAACAGTTTAGGCAAGGAAATACTGCTTCCATCTCACGCATTTCAAACTTAGGCCAATCTACAGTGCCCAAAGTGATAAACAGAGGAAAAAAACATCAGAGGTACACATTACCTGAACACTGAAGCTGAGAGAGGATCTGCCCTCCTTCAAAATGGTGATTTGTCATCTTTAAATTAGGTTTGATACAGCGAATAAAGCTAGACCCCTATTGCCAAAAGAAGAAGTTAGTTAGTTACATATTTTTAAGCCTCCTGAAATAACAGTTAGTCATTTAAGATTTACGGGTGGAAAGAAAAAAAGATATAAAAATAACAGTACTCCAAAAAAAAAAAAAAGCTGCCATTCTTTTTCTCTCATGTATCAGTTTTTCACTCTAGCCTTGGCCTTGATGTAACCGATCTCAATGATCAACCTATTAACTGGATCCTCAATTTTTGAATTTTCAATCAGCTGTTGTTAGGATTAGTAAAATCTGATGAGGATTTAGCAATCTAGATTCTACTACGCTCCTTATCTTCTACAGCCACATCACCTAAATGCCTCAGTCCTCCAGACTTCACATCAGTGGATGTGCTACCAGGCTCCTGACATGGGAACGATGGTCGATGAACTTGACCTTCCTTCTAACTTTCACTTTTTACAGTTTCTTTTTGCTCACAGCTTCCCTCTTGCCCCATGTTGTTCCAGCCTGCTCCTCTCTTAGCACCATGTGTGCTTTCTCTGCAATTCTGACTGACCCTGCTTTCTCTGAGCATTTCCCACTCATTAGGATGACTTTTTGCAAATCATCATCCAATTATTCTGATTTTCCTGTAACAGGTGGCTGCTAACGATAACCTACCTTATACACTTAAAAAAGGGAAGGGAGGGGCAGGGGGGACTGAGAAAACACACTATTACTCCTGGTTTGCAGTGTCGTCTCTCTTTTTCCATCTCCTGGCTGAGAGCGAGAGAGCACCTGCCAAGGGAGCTCTGTACAGCAATATATCCTCAGTCACAGCTCAGCCAAACTCAGCGTACAGCAAGCCTGGCCACACACTGTCACCTGGACCGGGTCTCAGTTCCAGAGTGTTTTGTGTGAAAGAGATCAATCGTCTTTCTTCCAGACCAGCCCCATGAGTACAGTAAAAATCTGAATGTCGGCTACACTCCAGCACCTGGCCCGTTTGTTTCCCACGGTTTTCCCCCTTTTTCTTTTTTTGACAGAGCATAACCTCTTATCTAGAATTGGTTAGAACATGCAGTCAGGAGAAACAAGAACGTGTTCCTACAACTCCAAGTTCTAAAAAAAAATTTTTACATGGAGAATTCCACAAACCATCAAACCACATCAGCCCAACCAGCTAACACTCATCAGGGGTATCAGGTTCTTTCACCATCTGTGCATGTGCAGCCTATCACAAAAAAGTGAAACAAAACATTTCCTTTTTAATGGCTTCATGGAATTTGAAAACAGTAATTAATAAATTATCATCTCTTACTTCTAAACAACACCTCTAAAGCTTCTCCAAATTCACCATCAATGATAACCAGTGAATGGGAGGAAGGCAAAGTGACAGCAAAGGTGACTGCAGCCCAAAGAGATCCCATGCTGTTTGCTCAAATTGGGCAACCTTCATTCTACAAATTTTTAAAAGGAGCTTTTTTTAAAAGTAACTAATAATTTATAATCACCTGCACAGCAAAATGTTTCCAAAGTGCCATGTAACTGCAAACTGAAAAGCAATTACTTATCACATTACCGTAAGCCATATGATTGTTGAGATAATCAGTTACGGCTTTGGTTAGAAAATCATGAACCTGCATCTCTATAGATACTTACAGTGCTGTGAAGCTTCTCAAGAAGCAAATTCAACTGAGTCTGCAAAAGAAAACAGATATTTTGAGAGTCTTACCGTGACAACCACAGAAACATACAGAGAGTGGTGTGTCATCACCGCATGCATGTCCACTGTTAGTAAATCAGATGGAACTGGTAAGTCAAACATTCACAAATTCTAACAGACAAAACCATGCAAGTGTGCATGAATGGTCCTGAAGAAACTGTTTGTGTCTAATTCTGTAACAATTCTATATGAACTAGCTACCTCCTACAGCGTAGTTATCAAAAGAAGTGTAAGTCAATTTGGAAAAATAAAGGAAATAATGGCTATGTAATAGAATTATAAAGAAAATTAATCAGCGATAATTTAATAAAATTACACTGAAAATGTGTGAAACCCCAAATTTAATCAATGACAAGTACACATTTGTATGCTAAATAATTAACACAGAAAACAGACATGCCCAGGGTTTTCTTGGGTTTTTTTAAAGCTAAGTCAGCATTTAGGTGAATGAACCTACACAATCTATTTTTAATTCCAAAATTCCAAACTTTTAGTTCTCTGTTGGCGACAACAGACTATAATTTTTAAATCACATTTACTAAGGCTGGATTTAAACATGAGGAAAGACCACAGTCCTATGATTACTCAGGGGCAAGTCTACAGGATCACTAGAGACTTCAGGCTATCAGGGATAATGAGTTCCCATTGCTATCGAATGTAATTGCTGAAATATTCCAGAGTCACAGCTCTATTTTTACTTTACAGATGTGTCTGTTTCAGCACATTGATTACTGCTTTGCCAGCCTTTCCGGTTTAATAGCAAGCTTTCAGTATATAGACTGAAGTAAGACAAAATTCTGTCTGTCCTGACATATCCCTCATTTTCTGTCCTGGAACCAACACTGAAAGGATCTGACTTTTGAATAATTTATTAACCAGATCTTTCAACTACCTTGAATTGAAGAAACCAGATGGGTATGGGCAACACGAGTCACCTACAGCTGCCAGTTGTCCTTCTAGTGGTTAAAATTGGTTTGTTTGTTTGTTTGTTTTTTTAACTTATCATGGATATGGTTAGAAAGAGAGAAGTGCCACAAGAGGCATGACAAACACTAATACCATCCTGCTCGGTTCTCATTTACACAAACCCCTTCTATCTCTACTTGAATATAATTTTATGTTTTCTTAAGTTAGAAATGCTTAATTTTGGAAGGGACAGCCTAATTTCCATCAACAAAATACATTTCTGCTAAAGGTGAAATACCCCTTCCTTATACTCTGCTTTGGCAAGAAAGAAGCCAGAGTCATTCGTGGGCAAATTTCACTACTGAAGTGATCATCTGAACAAAACTTATTCCTAAAATTACTGCTCTTTGAATTGTCACAATTTCATCCATCATTACCATACTCAGGTAAAATCATCCCAAGGATTCTTGAGTAGATCTGATGAACTAATTAATCATTATTTCCTCAACTGATTTATGATAATTAATTTTAATTATTATAAGGAAGGGATGTGTGAAGGATTTCATAAAGAGAAGTCCCTAATACAACATCATTTAACAATTAATAGAATTAGAAGAATTTCAGATTGACTTACATACTGATGCACTAAGAATTCTTATGCTTAAAGAGATGAAATTTCTACTACGATAACAGAATTTAAGTAATTTGAAGGGAAATTTTCAAGGCTATTAGTGTTCATCAGCAGCACACGTTGTGTCTGGGAAGGTAACACCGAATGAATTACTGGAAGTAACACATACATTCAAAATGCCATGAAACTTGAAAACACTGAAAGAATTACAGATTGATGGGCCAGATCCAAAGAGGACTTCAGTCATGTTCTAGGTGTAGAGGTGAACATCAAAGTCCAAAAGGCAATCCAAAAACTTCCACACTCGATTGCTGCTTAACTGAAAAAATGCCTCCCTTGTTACCTCTGCCTTCCTTGGACAATGGCATCATTTACATGTCCACATCTACTGGATGCAGGATGCTAAAACCCAGAGGAATTGAAAACCCAGATGGGAGAAAGTGGAAAGTATCTCCAAGATCCCACAGTTGGTTTCTTTTTGAAAATGGAGTTATAAAAAGAACAGATCCCAGCTTCACCTCCAACAGACTCAGGGTTGCAGGGTTTGCTCAGGAGATGGCTTATCTGTACATAATTCCATTTTGCAGTCTGCCTTTTATGTTAAACCAATTGCTACAGTTTAATTCCACAACCACTATCTAACAAGGAGGAGGAGGAAATAATCATTAGAGCTAAGCTCAAGAGAGAAGGCTGCCCAACTCCCAGTCAAATACCAAAACCACTGCCCTAGAAGTCAGGCTCTGTCTACTACTCTTCCTGGCGCCATCAACATTTTATTTCTGGCTACACAGCAACCCGTCTGCAGAAGGGTAGATAGTCATACTGACCAAACAGCAACCCATCTGCAGAAGGGTACCAGGAGAATCCCCCTGGTCATACAGACCAATAGCTTGGCTCTACAGGAAAGGCAGCAGACGGAAAACACTGCATACAGTACAGACCCGAAGCAGAATGCTGTTGCTATACAAAAAACAAGCGTTGCTCCTGTATCCTTCCTGTTCTTCAGTCTTTGTATTTTTAGACAACAGTTCTAAACATCTAAGATAGCTGCTTTGCCTAGGGACTGCCTAAGGAGTCTAGTTAGGAATGTGACACAGGGTTTCAGGTGCCCTAAGTAAGGTAGCATACCAAACCCTTGCAGCCCTTGACCTGAAGGCATACACATCCTTTGTTGGATCTGGCCCAGATGCATTGAGAAGAGCTCTTGCTGAAATTGCAGCAGCTCTCCCAACAGTAAATCTATGAGACTGAAAAATTTACCTGCAGCCCACGGTTGTGCCTGCTTTTCATCTCTTAATTCCCCTACAGTTTTCTTTCTAGCCATCCTGAGCTGGAATAGTCCAGCTAAAATAAAACTGCTGAATGAGAAAAGGATGCAGAAAACATTTGGAGAAGACAAAGTTTGAAGGTCAGCTTTACAAGAAGCAGAAGAAAGGAGAAAATGAGAAGCATCAGATTCAGGTATTGAGAAAGGAAACATTCAGCACAATGAGCATCTTTCTGTGGAAGCCACGGCTACCTTCATATTTTAGAAGAGGAAAAACATTGGTGAGGTTAACTATTGAATTTTGAGAACGGCAAACTGTAGCCAACTGATACATCATCTAGCATGCACAATTACAATGGATGGAAGAACACCTCTTGTCACATTTAGAACCCCTTAAAGTCTACAGAATTCAAATCTAGATCTCAAGACTTTAAACCTTTTGAACAAAGACTTCTATGTGGCTTTGCAAAATTCTGACTTAAAAATTACTGTATAACCTCTGTGAGGACTATTATGAAACATCTTTTTGACAGAAATGCATAGCACGTAGCTTCAGTACACTGGTTTCTTATAATTTAATAGAAAAAAGGTCTATTTAACAAAATGTTCTTTATCTGAATCTCAAGTTACCACTAGATGTCTCAACGTTAGGCTCTACTTACTTCAGGTAACTTAGAAGTGGCACATAGTACAGGAAGGTAAGATTCTCTGCTATAGTACGTTACCTTGAATTTGTTTCCCACGCTGATGAAACTAAGTTTCCCAGCTTTTTGTTTGGGATCCTTGTTGTTGTTAGTGTTAGATTCAAACAGCTGACGAACAAACTTGTCCTTGGATTCACATATAAGAGATTCAAGGGACATGTGCAAAGCATCATTGTTTTTTTCCACAAATTGCATCTGAAAAGACAACCCAAGAAATAATAGCACGTTTGTTTCTCTGCCCCAGCTACTTAAGTCTTAAAGAAAATTAAACAAAGCTATGTATTTAACTCAAAAAAATCAGCAAGAACATGTAGGGTCAATATTCATACATTATTTAAAACAACTTTTCAACTGGACACAAAAAGCACTAATGACAGAGAGAAAAGATATTCTCAGATTTGAGGGATGTTGTTGGAATCACAGAACCCAAGGTAAGGCTTAGTGCCTTTTAAGAGATCAGTTGTGCTTTTGTTAATTATTATCCTCCTTGTTTCCATTTCCAGCACTCAGCACATCATCCCTTGGGAATTCTGAGAAGCTGAATTCTTCACTTCAGACCTGTTGTGAAATGGGAGTTAACATGCACACTTTGACTGGTGCATCCACACAGCTTGGAAATGAAACGACAAATGTTTATTTCAGTAGTCCTGTGACTATTTAAGAACAGTTGATTTAATGAGATATTGTCCCTACAAACCTTACTCCTCTGGTTTATTTAAATTGTCTCACCAACTTTCAGAAGTTAAGAACAATAGATCAGGCTGAAATGCACAGAGCACAACTCTAGCATCTATTTCACACCAACAGAACTCTCAATAGCTTTTGGTGACACTTTAACAGTGACTTTGACATTCACGAACAAAAGAGGCCAAGAGTATTTCAAAGAAAACATGAATTTGCCAGATAGTCCACAAAAGGATTTAATGGTGACAAGAATCAAAGGACAGACACAGGCCTCCAGAACTCCTCTGGACTATGGAAACACGAGACTGGACTGTGAATGCAGCCAGATGAGCATCCTCACCACGGATGGGAGAGTGAGAACTGCCACAGCGCAGTGCGAAAGAGAAACAACTAACGGCTGAGGTACAAGGCAGATATAGCCCTGGAGTCTCAAGGCCCAAGAAAGTTCCTCGGAGGGAGGGGATAAACTAAGTCAAGCATTTTAGCAGAGCTACCTCCTGTCTGACTAGCCCTGACAGCAGAGCCCATGTGCTCATATGGCTCCTCTATAAGGTGCAATTCACACATCATGATGAGCAAGTTTGTGCACTTGGAACAAAAGTGTTCCCATCTTATTTCTTATTTTGATATTGGCTGAGTGAATTCAGAAAAATCCAGTAAGCATCACACAGACTTCAATTTTCTTATTTGTAAAATGACCTACAGAGTGTGCCTACTTCAAAACAGTGCACTAATCATCAGCATTCTTGGAGTATTTGGAAGTAAATAAGAACAAGCCCTCCAAGGGCTTATGCATATAGATATGTATGCATATTCAAATGAGCAAACATCCCTCTTACACACTGGAGTTACAGACCAGACCAACAAAGTATTACGGATCTTCTGCTTATCCTAAACTCTTATTTTTAAAAAGGAGGTTTTAGATATTGGCTTTGGTGTTTCAGTGTTATTGTATGATGAAGAATAAGAAGTACAGGACTCTGGATCGTATTTTGAGGGTAGCAGCAATTTCAGGTAGTTCATATTCTTACACAAATTATTCTATCACCAGCAGAAACAGAAAACAAGAAGAATGAAATGTGATTTTCATTAATATAAACAGTGACTGCATACAAGGGTAAGCATGCTTCCAAAAAGCTGCTCTGAAGTCTAACACTGTTATATTATATAATATATGTTATATACTGTTAGAAGATGTATTATATATAGTCTAACAGTGTATTCCTCTCCTCGAGATGCAAATGGCTTTTGATATAAAATTTGCAGCAGATCACAACTCAATATATTTAATATTGACACCATTACCTATAGATTTTTAACACTCTTACACAAAATGTGTCACCAAAGCAGTTTGCAATCTAAGAGGTTAAAAGGAACTGCTAATTCTGTCACACACTCACTAAATTTGTTTCAAAGCCAAGGCACATCGACTTTTGAATTTCTCTTCTGACGAAAGGAGATTTTGTTATTTAACCTATATACACTGGAAAACATAAAAGTACTACAAAGCATAACAAAAACAGTTTTGTGTAAGCAAAATTACCGTTTCGTAGCATACTGCTCCTGCAAAATGCCGGATAATAAAGCCTTCATCATCTCTGATATTTCTGTGAACAGCCAGTTTAGACTTTCTAGGAATCTGGAATCAAAAAGTTGAATTACAAAGAAGAATTAAACTAGAGAGTGAGAAGAAATTTTATTCTTAACATGTCACCACAACTCTGCCAGGAGCACCAGGTGTTAAAAATGACATTTCCTGCAGGACAATTGTGATGACCACTACCATTCCTGTTCAAACAGATATTCCAAAACCCTCTTTTCACTCTGATTCACCCTCTTAGATACCCCACACTCAAAACAAAAGTCACCAGATTGCTTACACCAGCTAGTTCATTTTCTTTTTGCCTTTAGTCAATAATTTCTATACCGTTCATTCCAAAGCTGATAAATAGCTTGGTCATACGAACAGGATTAGACAGAAATTAAAGTATGTTTTCAGACGGTAGATTTTAAAAGGCAACCCCCCAGCTGACTGTACGCATACTGACAAAAACATTTAATTGCACAACAATCCAGTTAAGTCAGATGAAGTGAAAACTTCACAAAAGGTATATGGATGGCAATTTTATTTGGCTCCCTTTGCTTGCATTTTTTCAGCAGGGAATTTTTTTTTTTTGTCATTTCAACAAAAGTCATGTGCATAAATTGCAATAATTTGCATGGATCTACCGCAGAGTGCTGTACGGTAAAGAATTAACAACAAAAAGGTTTTCCTTGTGTGTCAAATATCCTCCAAAGCAAGCAATTTCAGAAAGGAACAACAGAAGAGCTCATCTGATAGGAAATAATCTAAATTAAAATGTGTTTTTGCTTCCTTTTCGTGCATTACATGCTAACAAACTTCAAATGCAAGTGAAGAACATGACTTTAGTTTCAGCAGGATATTAGAATTCCTAGAAGACCTAAGCCTCCAGTGAACTTCTCAACAAACCTAATAATCACACTTGTTTTTCAAAATACGGATCGTGCAGACTGGTGTGGTATGAGATTTCTTAGGAAAGGTTTTCATTAAACTGAAGTGTTACTATCAGCTGTTCCAAGAACTGTTTTATTAAAACTAGACAGACAGCGAAAATAAACCTACCGAGAGCCTGAAATGGTCCTTGTGCTTCTGGTGCACAACCGAAGTAAAATGCTGGTCGCTTGGCTGGGGAAGACGATTTTCTTCATCCAAAATATCCAGCACTCCTATAAATTTTGCTTCTATCAAATCTATTAATAAAGCAAAATATATTTATAAAAATTGGAGATATAAAGTCATATCAGAACTGAATACTGCAAGTTTAAAATGCTACTGATCGGATTCTGTATAAGGGTGCCTAGGGAAAGCTGGTAACACAAACCACAACAAGCCATTGCAAATTAATTGGAGATATCTGAATCACTGGTTTAATTGGTATCCTGTACACACCAAGTTTTAACTCTAACACATGGAAAAAAAGATTAGGCATGGATTGTTTGATTTTCACTCTGGTTCAACTCAAGATGAACTTAGTAATCTAACTCCCAAAAGGTCCCTAAATGTTTCTGTGGTATGACCATAGCTCTTTATGGGATAATTGCTTATATTGGGGGGGGGGTTAAGCTTTTCACCCATGTTTCACCACATGTCACTACAGTGGTGGTTTCACAGCTTTTCACCAGTGTAACGCTGCAGCAATGCCTATGAACTCTTACCACAGACTGGAAATAGCTTGAGGCTATACAAAGCACAAACAGCCTCGAGGCAAAGCATTGGCTTATCAAGTCAGAATAAGCTAATTTAGCTACAGAGATGTCCACCATTCCATCGAAACCTTCCTACACACTAATAACTGTTTCTAAGACTCTTCCACAGCGTTTAAAAATTGTCCATGTCAACATAATGTCACTGCCTTTTGTGACACTTCATATTTCTGCATGGTCACTGTCACCAGTCCTGTCCAACACCGTCAACAGAAACGTATGTCGACAGAAATCAATGTTATTTTTCTCACTCACTTCAAAAGGCAGTAGAAAATCCTTTTCTCCTGACAATGCAAGAACAGAAAAAAGGCATACATGCTGTGGTTTAACTAAGCTGTAATTTATTAACTTCTATAACTCAGACAAAGAAGAAACATTGTCAAATCTACAGTGGGGTGTAATATGTTGGCTGCAATAGTAAAAGGGGTCATGACTGAGGGACTGCTACGTATTCCTAGGTAAGCTGCCCAAACCTTTCCTACGGCAGGAAAAGGCAACAACTTGGCAGCAGTCCCTCCGATCTGAGTCACCTTCCCTCTATGAGTCACAGAGAGACCTTTGTCTTCCAGTAGGGAACCCCTTTTGATCCTGAGGTATGTTTAAAAAAACCCAAAACACATGTAATGAGAGGGAAGCAACCCTTTTTATAGGAACGTGACAGTCTCCAAACTAGAACAGCATTTTTGGGAACAGGCTCAGGCTCATATACACATTATTAAACACATTGTTCAACCACGAGAAGGTAGAAGGTTTGCATTCATAGAAGTCACTTATTTCCCATTGCTGTGCTTTCGTTCCCTCCTCCAAACACCTTCCTGTTGCTTTTTTCACAAGATGGCTAGAGGATTGCTCAACAAGCGCTGTCTTTAGTGAAGCCAGAGTCAGGGACTGTACAGTGCTATCTGAAGAAGTGAAAACTTTTTCAGCAGAGCTACAGAAACTCATGAGAACCAGACATTTTTCAACAGATGTTGAATTCTGTCACTCTGAATCCTCTGCNCCAACCTTAATGATTCTATGATTCAGCCAGGACAAACTAGTCACCACAAGCAAATTACTGTAAACGCAAAAGTAAGATGAACTTTTGTTCACAATACACCAATTTGGAGAACACAAGCTGAATGCAGAGAAAAAAAAAATACATCATCTTAAGCCTCTGGTACTTCAGCCTGTGGCAATGTAAAACCAGCAGCAACATCCACAGCCTGTTGCCTACAGTTCATTTTCTTCCTTTTGGCTCAAAACAAGGTGGGGGTAATGGGATGGGATTTTTCTTGAATTCATGGAATATTTTTCCCCAGACACCCTCATACCTTTATTTAGGTCTTCCAATTAGTTTTCTAGAAAAATGCATAAGAAATGCACAAGTCCCAGCTACAGTCATTATACAACGTAGGACAACATGGGTCTGTTACCAACCAGAACTGGGATGTTATACAAAGCTGGAAAAATTCCCAAGGTTGCTGCAGTCATTAAGGGCATAAAATTACTACTGCTACTGCCTCTTCCACTTGAAGCTTTTTTTCTCCATTATGCTAATGAATAGCTTCAAATTTCAAGAAGTACACACCTATACAGTCCTGGTTATCTACATAGCGCACTTCATTAACCCCCAGGCCTTCTTTTTGGTAAAGTTCTTGCTCCTAAGGAAAAAAAAAAGTAATTGAAAAGTTGGAAAGAAAAAGCACCACTCATCATATATGTTTTTTTTACCCACCAAAAATGCTTTCTAAAGTAAACATGAAGACATTTTTAAATACAGCACGAATCAACACAAATTTTAGAATTTCCTTCCCCAGCTTAATTTAACCCAACTTTGCCTCCCTAATGACATGCCCAAGCAATTAGATATTCCCATTAGGCACGAGATATTGTCCAGTACCTGGATGCCTCATTTTCATGAATGGTAAAAAAGAAGAAGAAAAAAGACTGTTGTTTTTCAAACAGCCATACTCTTTCCTGGCACAATCAGATGTCAAACCGTAGAAACAGTTTGTCAACTGAATTTTTTTTTTATCTAAGCACAATGTGCAATCTTATGGAAACCAGTGCTACCTTAAGTATCTCTTTAATTAAAAAAAAAAAATCCTCAAATATAACATACCTCTTTCAGAATCCTTTCATTAAAAAACTGCTGCAGTTTTTCATTACAGTAGTTAATACAGAATTGTTCGAAACTGTTGTGTTCAAAATATTCTGAAAAACATAAGTTAAACCTTCTACAGTAAACCAATGTTGTAAGAATTTATATTACACAGGAAATAAAAGAAGCTACACAGTGATGCTATTTAAGGATGTGTTCAGATCCATACCTGTCTCTTTCAGTAAAATAAAAGCTTTTACAGATTTTAAAGTCGCACTTAAGACATTTAAAAATACTGTGGCTGATCACATTTCTATGGGCACTAACAGACAGTTATATCTGGCAGCAAACCAAAGCAAGATGCTACCGTACAGCGAAACCGTACAAACACATCCGTGTTACAACAGGAGGATATCACAGCCCTAAAGACCTGAAAACCACAGGTTCCCTTTCCCACTGTTCTTAGACCACCTTAGCAGAGCTAGAGCACACGTCTGCATACCTGTTCCTTAGGAAAATGAGGCTTTATTTCTTCTCTTGATATCTTCTTAAGCTCTTGTAACCCACCCCACCCACCACCACCAAAAAGAAACTCCCCCGTCTCCATCACAGAATTTATCATTGACTCTTTGGTGGCAATAACAGACAACTAAAAACCACCTTTTTTAGGTATACTTACCAAAACCAGCTATATCTAGAACTCCGATGAAGGAGGACGAAGTCTCAAAGGGAAAACACTGGTTGACCCTGTTCACCACATGGTCAAACAGGTGACTATACACAGTTTTAGCCAAGGCATCACGAGCGTTGTTTGCTTGCTCCACTTTCAAGGGTACCCTAAAAAACAAAAAAAACGCAGATCTTATTTTTCAGAACTCCTTACTCTGAAATACTAGGATTAGACCCTAAACTAAAAAAAGCCTTTCCAACCATTTCAAATTAGGACACAAAACCCCCTGAGCCCTAGGCCCAGGCAGGAAAGAATCTTGCCAAGCTAGATTAACTCTCCTACCTGTGAAAAGAAAGAATAATGTTTCAGTAGCCTCAGTAGACATGAGATGCAGCTGTTTTCATGCTTATTTACTAGGTAATTAGAGACCATATTGATAATTGCCAGAGAAATAGACTTAAAATGCAAACATTCCTATCTACAAAAAAAATCAACTGTTTTTTTTGTGAGGTGCCTGATTACAATAAAACCTATAGTTCAGTTTTGCTCTGACATCTCTGTCCCTATGCTTTCATAAAGGCTCTAACTACAAGGCTGCAAGTTAATCGGTAACAAAAATTTTTAAAAAACCATAGACAAGGGAGTGTGCTCTTATGGTGAAAGTTAGATGCAATCCCGAAATAAAGATTCTTTTTAAACACTGTAAGAAAGATCCTTTTGAGAGCTGAGAATTTATTCTCCTCCCTTTATTTATAAACCTTTGTTCTGTGTTGTGACTATTTATTACAAGTTTATATACCAGTTTAGCAGTAAAAAAACAAAAGGAACAACAAACTCCCCCCGCCCCCCCACAAGTCACAACTGCAAAGCCCAAGAAACACAGGGCAAATCTGTGGGAACACCAGGCAAAAAGAACCTATTTCCTAATGTCAGTATGGCAGCGATGTGCTCAGAATGTATGTATTTCAAAGTACCCTGAACCAGCTCATTTCCTGGATAAATACATTCTAAAAGATTTTTTTTTTAAGTAGGTTTCAGATGAACAGATACGAGTAGCGACACTAAGAAAACCAGCTACATCACACACAGTTTAGAAAGCACCTGTAGAAGCCTCCAGAATAAGACAATTCATATAAAGATAAAGCCTTAAGGAAGAGTTTAAGAAACAACATGAAAGAACTAAGAAAAATGAACTTTAGCCTTTATGATATAATTGCAAATCGCACTTGGATCCTCATCACGTTGCCAAAGAACTCAAAAACAAAAGTCCCACTAACCCAAACAGACTCAGGCCAGAACAGAATCCGAATGTCAAAGACCAAAACTCTCCAAAGGATTTTTACATGTCAATTAAAAAAATTTTAAAAATATAAACACAAAGGAAAAAAAATTTAACTGAAATACTGATAGCCCCTTGACCAGACAGGATCAAAATTTCACGCATGGAAAGAAGGCCTACAATTCCTAACAACTACGGGTACACAAAGGCTTTGCCCAACCCTGTGGCATGACATACAGATATAGCCACTGTTAAAGCAATTTAAAAAAAAGAAATTTTTAGGGATAGAGCCTTTGGCTAACCAAACTGCTAAAATTTGTTGGGAGAATAGGGAGAAATACTGCCAAGATTTTTATCACACCAGTTCTCTTTGTCATGAAGAACACAGGATGATGGCTGTATGCTAAAGCTCTAATGCTTTTTCTAAACACCTCAATCAGTTGGCTTAACAAAACAAATCACTGCTCCCTATATAACACCTTGTATTACTTCCCCCCATATTATCTTGCCTCCCATATCCCTGGACCACCAGTGCTACAGTAACAATGAGCAATAATCAAAAAACCGACTGTCCAGCTAAGGTGCTGGATAACCAGTGATGGAACTTCTCCAGTATGCAGCAAATCTGTGTTTCGAACAATACCTCGTATCTGAGCTGTCGGTACGCCCTGGGTACAAGGTCCAAGGTGCCAGGGCTGCAGAGCTGCTCTGTCGCCCTCTCCAGGCAGTTTCCTGTACCCACAGGTCAGAAACGAAAATTCAATGCTCCATGGCTTACCCATACTGCATCACCTCCTTCACTTCCCAGGACTCACAAGCCCTAAACTAACTCGTAACTGTTATGTCTGTATTTTTGCAAGGATGCTACTTCTGATGCAGAAACATGGGGCCGATGGAGATCACTTTCTACTGCGACCGTGAAGCCAGGGACCCAGAGGCTGTTCACTCGGGACACCTACAGCTACATCACACTAGATAGTAATTAGCTTTAACACACAATCTTGTCTTCCACTAAGCATCTCCTGACTGATCTTAAGGTAACGAGTACTGACAGAAATCTTATTTTATAAATAGAAGGAAGGTACCTTCACATTCCATTCTGATACGTTTAAGAGATCAGAATACTAATTCCCACACGTCAGCTGCAGGCCTGTTACACAATACAATACACCAAAATCACTTCTGCTTTCAAGTTATTTTTTTAAAATAACACGGCAAACAGTCATACTTCTAGAGCATTATAAAACAGCCCCGTTCTTCAAAATTAACAAATTCTGCTGTTATTAAGCAGAATTCCAGAGACTGCACAGAATCCTACTGTTATTTTAAATTTCCAAGTAAGCAGCAGAAAGAAAATGTAACCCCGCAATGCATTTTGCACAGCCGAAAGCACAGAACCACAAAGTAATGCCGAAATGGCACCGAGCCAGTAGATCGAAAAGATCCCCATTATACAACTGACATTCAGAATGAGTAACTTCCTTCTCATGAACTTGCTTTCCCTCAGCTCCTCCTTTCCTCTGGTCTGCATACTGACAAAGGAATCTCCTTCCTCCTCCTGTTTCTTGTCTGAACAGGAAAAGATATTATTTTCCTTCCTCCATTTCGCCTTCTCCCCCCTCTTCTCCATCCATCAGCTACTTGTAAGGAACAGGGAAGAAATCAAAGAACATAAGCAGCACATTTGTAATTTGAGAAAAGTTGAAGTTCCAAAAAACTTTAAAAAAAAAACAAAACAACACACAATGTTTTTCCAACAGAGGTTTCAGTACCACCACCAAGAAAAAAAAAAAAAAAAGTCATTTTGGTGGAAAATGTACTCTAAAAGGAGCTGGAGGACCTGGAATGCTGTAAGGTAAATTTTTCACACTGTAAAATAATTTACTTATGACAGAGTCCTCTTTGAAAGTCTCATTGGAAAGGGAGAAACTGCGTACGAGAGCAGCACACTGCATTTCCAGTCCAAGAGGTGCAGTGGATTTTGTACACTAACACATTCCTTCTCGCTGGAAACACACTTTCCATGGATGGCAAAACCACCCCCCACCAGGGCGATCATTCCGCAATTTTGGTGGGTTAACAAGGACAGACAGAGGTAGCGCAGCTGTCACGTCTCCCTGACAGTCCACCGCACATCGGTATTTAATCAAACCCACAGCGACGGCACTGAGCATCCCCCTCCTGCTGGTCCCTGCCGGCTCCGTTGTGCCCAGCAGAACAAAGCCTTCGCTATACTCCGAGCACAGCGACGGCAGCTGAGCTCTTTATTCACCGTGACCTACTAGGACTCACATGATCTTCTCACACACAAAAGGCTCCTAAGAAAGAGAGAGAGAAACGAGCAGCTCTCTGGGTTGCTGGAACAAACTAAAACAATGTACTTGTCAAAACTCTCATATTGATAGCCATCAAATAGCTTCCGAACTATGTTACCATAGAAAAACCTGGGGGCCACTTAATAGATCTCTACAACAGTCCAATCCCCTTTCCTTGTCCATGCAGTGAGGCACACGAGAAGATATTAGTGTATTTATTAGTGTAGGGTTGCTTTCAGCTGTACAAGTTTAGGAAAGGCTAGAGAAAGAGGCTTAATGTGTTAATCCCTTGAGATGGTGGAAGGAGTCTTCTGAATTTGCTTTTTGACATCCACCAAATAAAACACTGGGGAAAAGTAAGATCTGCTGGCACAGAAACATGGCTCCTTATGTTTTCAGCATTTTGAAATGCTGCTAACAACACCCCAGGCTTATCGGGATATTTTCGGAACAGAAAATCCTTCCAGTCTGAATCCAAAGTGAATTAGCAGCCCTGAGAAAAATGGTATTTGTTCTTAAGAAACCTTTATTGACAGGGTCAGTTGAGATGTGGTGAAAGGAAAGCTGAATACGATGACACACCTTTGCTTTAGTGCTCAATACATCCCACCCAATACTCTCAAAAGGAAACCGCACAGACACCCTTCATCTATTGGCTGTGTGTACAGCAGTCAGAACTAATCTGGTCTCAGAGCCTGAGTCAATAGTTCACCAGGAGCATTTCCAGTGGGGTGCCATCTGAACCCGACATGGATGCGATCGGTTCAAACCCCTCCTGTTCCTGGTTAACACTTTCACTTCAAAGGAACGGGAAAAGGCATTGTCAGAAAATGGTCTGATAGTACCAAAGCAAGAAAGCAGAACATCTTGCTAAGATTAGGATACAAAATTACTTTCACTAATTGAAGATATGATCTAAAAATCCACAGGATAGATTTTGGTAAAGTGTGGTGGCATACTTAGAAGAATTCAAAATACAAATGCAATATGGAGAACAACCAGGCAAGCAGTTAAACAGTTATAGTGGATCACAAGCTGAATTAAGAAAAAAAATGTTACTAACTTTCAAAACCTGCAATTCTCATACTTCTCATGTATTAATGAGTACCATCTAGACTGTAAAATATATCAATTTCTACCGTAATGTTATCTGTAATACTGATAAAGGTTCACATGGATGAACAGTCAAAGATTTTGCTGCCAAGTTAGACATGGTTTGGAAGAGAGCAAATAGTAAAATCTGGAAAATACTGGCCACCGGAGGAGGCTCTTCACCCTATCTAGAAACACACCCCAGAGGTCAGTGGGACACCAGCCCACAGCCACGCTAAATTTAAAACTCCTGAACACAAGCTAGTTAGGAAGAGCTTCTGCATTCCCCTAACAAACCATGATGTTCAAACAGCTCAGGCTGTCGCTGATGTTTTATTATGCTCAAACTTTGTCCAGGACGATCACTTTGACCCTGGAGATAAGGCAGCAGGCACTGATCAGTATTTGCACCAGATTGATGCACTCAGGTAAACATTGAAAATCACTTGTAATGTGCTCACAACTGTCTAGCACAAGTTAGGTTTTCGATGTGATGTTTTCTTTCACTGCAGAAAACACACGACACAGAAAACCAACCGTTAAACCCCACGCTCCAGCTGCATGCAGCTCAGCTAGCTTCCCTGGCAGCTTGCGTGCTACAAGGATGAATCTCAGCAAGAGACAATTTGTGGAGGAAACCGGAGGTTTTTCATAAACAAAAGGCAACCGTAGTGGAACCATTTCCACAACACTCAGTTTCACAGGAGTCATAACTTCCACAATATTGAAATGCTACCATCAGTACCACGTTTAACTATGTTCTTTGCAATTATTCCTTCTCTGTATCGCGCCCCCCCGCCCCGTGTCGCGCTGTATCGCGCCCCTCTCCCCCCGCCGCCCCCCCGCAGGGACTCACTTGATGACCGTTCCTTTGGCGCCCCCTGCCGTGGTGAGCATGACGCGGGTGGTGAGGCTGCCGCGCAGGTCCTCCTGGTCCAGCCCCAGCAGCGCCGCGCAGCACTCCAGCGCCGGCTCGCTCCGCGTCCGCAGCGCGCAGCCCCCTGCGAGACACCGCCGCGGGCGTTAGCCACCGCGCCCCGCTCCGCCCGGCCCCGCTCCGCCCGGCCCTGCCTCCCCTGCGGGTGCGGACACTGCTCATTGCAGCGCAACCGCTGCCAGTTTGGCGTTTTTATGGAAAATTTAGGGGGAAAATCCTGAACTGGTAATGTGACGACTAGAAATAATGTGGGATTAAGGTGTGTGTTTGGAAATCGCTATTAAATGTGAAGAGTCAGTTCTCAAAAACAAGAAAACCCAAAAAGGAAAAAAAAGGAAAAAAGGAAAAAAGGAAAAAAAGGAAAAAAGGAAAAAAGGAAAAAAGGAAAAAAGGAAAAAAGGAAAAAAGGAAAAAAGGAAAAAAGGAAAAAAGGAAAAAAGGAAAAAAGGAAAAAAGGAAAAAAGGAAAAAAGGAAAAAAGGAAAAAAGGAAAAAAGGAAAAAAGGAAAAAAGGAAAAAAGGAAAAAAGGAAAAAAGGAAAAAAGGAAAAAAGGAAAAAAGGAAAAAAGGAAAAAAGGAAAAAAGGAAAAAAGGAAAAAAGGAAAAAAGGAAAAAAGGAAAAAAGGAAAAAAGGAAAAAAGGAAAAAAGGAAAAAAGGAAAAAAGGAAAAAAGGAAAAAAGGAAAAAAGGAAAAAAGGAAAAAAGGAAAAAAGGAAAAAAGGAAAAAAGGAAAAAAGGAAAAAAGGAAAAAAGGAAAAAAGGAAAAAAGGAAAAAAAGGAAAAAAGGAAAAAAGGAAAAAAGGAAAAAAGGAAAAAAGGAAAAAAGGAAAAAAAAGGAAAAAAAGGAAAAAAAGGAAAAAAAGGAAAAAAAGGAAAAAAAGAACCAAAAGCTCTGCATTAAATTCTGTATTTTTAGAACACTGCTCTAAACACGGGCTGTTCAAAAGCTAACCTGCCCCGAGTGAAAGAACTATCCCCAAATGTCCTAGAAACTAACTATAGGGATTAAAACTTTGGGCTTTAGATGTTGCTGTAACCCTCCAGACCCCTGGCTGTGCAGCAGAGGTGCCTGGCGCGGTGGGCTCCCAGCACTCAGTGTTCAGATCAGGGCACGCAGGTGTGCCCAGGTAACCAGCTGAGAGCTGGGCTGCCCTCTGCTCTGCACCACCGCCTGCGCTTCTAACGAACACCGGCAAAATCTAACACCTCCTTACATATGCCAGTTCATTCCCTGTTTTTCTCAGTAAGTTATTTCTACAGGAAAGCAAAGAGACCAAAAGGCATTTATAATAAAGTCAAACATTGCCTGAGTTCCTTAACCCTATAATATAATACCAAGCCAAAAAAAAAAAAAAAAAGGACCCCAAGCTACAGTCTGAATTCACTGTTGGCCCTGCTTTCACCAGGGAACATGGCACTAGAGATCTCCCCCGATCTCTTCCGAACAGAATGTTTGTACAGTTCTGTGGCGATTCTGCGCTTGGGGTTGGGAGCTAGTGAACCTACAAGGCATGTAATTCATCATTCAGAACCCTTCTCAAATGTTCTTTGGTATGCCCTTCCTAACAGCTCAACCAAGGTTGGCAACAGCTCTACAGATGAGAAGTAGGACTAAGAGGAACCAACTCCACTGTATCTTCTCTATCGTGCAACTCAAGATAAAGATCTACACGCGGATCTTTTCTACTCTAGTTATCTTTGTAGTACACCCAGACTGAGAGTTCCGACAGTCTGTTAGGAACATAGGGACAGCAATTCTCAACTTAGAGACGCCGAGTTCAGCAGTAAGGTAAGAACGACTGTTGCCAAAATACTCATTCCCCTTCCTCAGGCTCCCTGTACCTTCTGCTACTAAGTCCTACCTACACTCATGACAACTCATCTTGTGAGTGACATTTTAAAATTAGGATGTTTTACATCTACCTACATTTTTGCTGTAACTTTTTTTCCTCACCTCTCAAATACTAACACGATGGTATTTTTGGAAGCCAAAGGACATGATGGAGTTGCTGATTTCAAGATGTTTTCATGACATTAGCAAGAAGTTGGACTTAAAAGGATTATTACTAAAATACAAGTACGGTTTTTGAGACATTAAATGTCTCTTTATATCAAACTTTGCACCGAAAAAAATTCTTGGAACAATTTCAGTGAGAGCCCATTTGCTTTCAGACCATGTAAAGAAGTACAACTTGACTTCAAAATGGGGTGAATTAAGGCAGAATTACCCTGGCACACAAGGCAACTTTCTAAAGCAATAATTCACATGGAAGGGAATAATCTATAATCAAATTACATTTTTGGTATTTTTACAGAAAACAATTTATGTTTCATCTCACCTGAAGTGCTCCCAGCTTCCTCAAAATCAATATTTCCAAGGTGAAGGACACCAGCCACTACTCTAAAAAGATCCAGTTTTTCTGCATCATCCAGTCCAATCTTTTTCATCGCTGTGCACATTCTGTTGAAATCTCCATGATCATCTAAGAGCGGATCCTTCAAGGAACCTGCTTTGAGATACTATAAAATAACAAGATAAAACAAACATTCAGAAAGTGATTTTAAAGCAAACGTAAGCAATGATTTCCAGTCAAGAATGAACCATAACAAAAAGCATACAAAGCATGCCAGACTGAGCAGAAAGAGATTAGAGCTCTCTATACAACACAAGCTTTGCGAGAACCCTAACTGATTTGAATTTGCTCGTACTTCGAAGCGTGATCTTCAAACTTCAGCTTCCAAGCAAACTTCAAACTGTCTCCAGAAAGCAGGAGCTGGAGAATGTGACCGCTAAGGACAGAGGAACAGAAGACAGTGAGCAGTGGAAAGGAAGACTTTGGTGAAGGTCCCTGCAATAGGGTGACAGCAAGTCTCACAGGTCACGGGAAGGGAGCAGGGGACAGCGCAGAGCTGGAAGAGTTACCCCGCCATAAACAGACTTATTTAGAGAAGGGCACTTGTTACCGTTTGCTAGGGGTTAAGAAACAGAAAAGTTGTATGCAGCATCCTGCGCGTTAGAGGAGTACCAGCTATGTTTTAAAATACCAATTTAACATGTTGATGATTTTCCTAATTTAAATATCTCAAAAGCCATCTTAACTATTAACAGGTTTAAACAGGAGATAGTGACACATCTGCATGCAACCAAGAGACTAACTGCACATGCACAGACCCAGCTACGGTTTTACAGTTACTTTAAAATGTTTACAACTAAAAGAATAATTAACTTTAAATAGAAGCCTTGTTAATGTCAAATAAGTTGACACGATTTTTATCAAAACAAAACACCACATGCATCTGAAAAATTCACTTCACACAACATTTAGACACATCAGTAAAATTCAATACATCTTAATTATGTAAAATGATCACCTCATCTTCCTGATAAGGAAAACACAAAAACAATTTAAGTATTAATTGACTATTTGTCCTACTTTTATTAAAATAAACAGTCTTAATATTTTTCATAAAAAGACAGAGCAAATATTAAATTTCTGATTTAGAGACGTGAACAATGCAATGTATTTCCTGTTTAAATAGAATTGAAATTTGTTCCTTTATTGAGCCTCCAGATTGACAAGGCTGCAATGTACAGGTATTATGGTGTCATATGTTCCACTACTTAATGTCTAACACATGTTTTAAGAATTCTTTTCTCAGTATGTTTTAGTTTAGATGAGCACTTATGTCAAGAGGCCATGTTCTGTGACAGCACACCCACCTGGAAATCACACCAGTAACAGAAACTGCACAGGTTCGCATTCCAGTAGCACGAACAAGTGAGTGTTGATACTTGGTACTTACATAAACGGCCAACTTCATTTAAGGATAATTAGGTAAACTGAGGCAAATTCTCCCAACCATCTCTTAGCTTATAGGCTTGACGAGAATTAATTATCTACCAGCTTTCTGCCTCCCAGTAATATAGAATCAGCATTTCTGTATCTCACCCTCCATCATCTCTGGTTACTGAAAGTAGCCTACATTCAAGCAAAATAAATTGATCTTACGTGCTCGGTGTTCCAAACACTAGAAACCAGCAGACTTTACAATGCTGAGGAGCAAAGGAAGTGTCTTCACTGCCTCATAGCTAGGGATGAGCTACGCACAAACTCAAGCCCACGTTCTCAAAGGGAGAAGAGATGGCACGGTCACTGGGGACAGAAGCTCTTGAGCAAAGTTATCTTTGTGTTTTTCCCCATGTATGTGCAGCTTGCCCTGCTACTGCATCACAAGTACGGATTTCATTAAGATCTGAAATATCTTCCAGCTACACAAATGAGGAATCCATACCTTGGGTATGAACAGTTGAAAGCTGTATTAGAGAGCAGAGCAGAAGCTTAATGCAGTGCTGAAACAACTTCCAATTCGCATCTGATATTAATTCAGATTAAAGTCTCCAGTGTCCTCATGTGAACAAGCTTAAAGGCTTAAATGCTACAGATTTGGGTCGTTCCACTTTTAAAAAATGTAAATGGAGAGGAAAGAAATGTTTGGAAGTGTCACACGTTCTTCCAGGAAATGCCACACTCTGCTGTAGCAGTTCACAGAAAGGGGACAACAAAAACCAATACAGAACACAGAGTCCTGGGGAGGGGGATACACTCGTGCTGGAAGTGAAGTTGCACTAGTGCTTGATAATGTTTTACAAAATGGTTTGGCGCAACACTTCAAAAATACAGACAGTAAAAATGGCTCTGGAAAAAACTACTGCTTCTGACCTCCTCCTAGCTGTAGGAAGACTTAAACAGAAAATTACAAAGAGTCTGGGATAGATTTTTGTTTTCCACAGAGGACAAGCTGAATCATGAAGTGTTATATTATGATAAGGACTAAAAGGAAACAATCTTATATACTGTTCCATTTGGGATTTTAAGATGCATGTTCAAAGGTATTTCTAGGCTGGAACTCCAAAACCAGAGTTCGGAATACACCAGCTTGGCAGTACCCATTTACACCTACAGAGATGTGTAAAATGAAGATTTCATCCCACACTGGAAAACTGTAATCGTCATTGGCAACTCTCTCTGCATCGGCTAATAATATAAACTAACCCAAGATACAAACATACCTCAGGACTCTTGCGATTTTGCAGGATCTGCTTGTCTGTTTCTTTGTTAGCAAAGTATCTGGTACAGCCTCGATTTAAATACTGCAACAATAAAAAGTAGAAATGCATACTTAAAGACAGAAGTAAGGGAAACATGCTTTTATTTAAGACTTGCTCTACATAGCTTTATATAATTGTATGGTACCCACAACAGGGTACAGATTCAGAATTCATTCCTTGATGTATTGATTTACATCTACAAAGTTACAGAAGTGCAACAGTAACAAGCTTCTATTGAAAGCTGCTCGATTTTGACAACTCAAGTACTTTCTGAAGCAGTGCGATATTCATTTTGTTAAGTCCCACAATCTTTTCTTAATGTTTGACTCTATTAAACCTATTAATGGAGGCTGGGATTACAGAAAAGACAGTCAAAATTAGGAACCAAGAAAACACATGGCCTGTGTGTGGTACCAATCTTTCCTAATATTTTCCTCACTAGTGATATTTTCCTATAGGTAGTAAGAGACCTTAGCGTATTAAAAAGCTTGAAGAGTATTAAAAGCTTATAATATGGTACAAGCAGAAGCCTAATTCAGAATCTGGCCTCTGATGTTTTATAATAAAGTGAATAGACCAGGCATTCAGCTAACGACCGACACTTCCAGCAAAACAGGATCGCCAGATTTCTCTTTCTGATTTGTTCAGCTGAAAGCAAGAACTCTGCCCAAAAGCTTGCACAGAGCCCTTTGTTTACAGGAAGTGAACTGGTTCTTTGCTCCAGCCCCTAAACAAAGATGTTTTCAACTAGGTGAACACAGACAATGCGACACTTTGATTAAAATTTATATACAAAATTCTAAACCACTAAATACTCTTCACAGCTTGATGTTTAATTGATAATTCCAAATATTGAGCAGTTTTCTTTATCAGCCAGTAAGAATGCAAAGCACGGCAGATTTAAACACGATATTTCCCTGTATCACAGTATTAGTACCACGACCCCAGGAATGGGGATGGGAAGTGGGAAAGGTTGCACTTCTCAAGAAGAGAGTGTGGAAACTTATCTGACAGCCGGAGAATGCAAACCAGCATGGTATTCAATAACAAACTCTGCAGGAGACATTAATCACAAGATAGCGTCTCTCATTTGAAAGCTAAAAACTTCAGTGCATTTACATACTAAATCCAGGAGAAATTACATTTTCAAAGCACACAAATACACAGCTTGAGGTTATCATATAGAACATCTAAATACCATTGTACTTTTTTTTTTACTAAACTCTTGCGTACAACGTCCCATTAAAACATCAGTGACCCAAACATAAGGCAATCTGATTTCTCTTCTGGAAACTAAGATCTGAAAAAAATTCAACTTCTCATCTCCCCCAGCTATACTGCCGGTACAGATCTACTGTGCAGCTTTCCTTTCAAAGCCACGTGGTGCAGTCCAAGGCACCCAGACCTGCAGGGTTCAGCACCCCATGGCTCTGAATTTCTGAAAACTTCTCCAGGGGAACCTAAAACACGCGCACCCAGGACTGCATGCTTTGATGTGGGTGTGCTCGGAGGAGGGGTGTGTAAGAAACCTGCAACTTTTCAGAGCCCTTTGCCGAGTAAATTCCCACTTGATGAGCTAAACACACGTGGCACAACAGAGCTGATGCAAAAGTGCAACTTTGGGGATGGGTTTTTTCTAAATAACCTATTTAAGAGTATGATTTTTTTTTCTGAATGTTCTTCTTGTCCAAAACAACTAGCATTAATATCAAACCACTGATCAGTCATCAACCTTGTCTAGTATAACATCACCATCTATTATTAGGAGCTTGAAAGATGGTATTTCCATGGACTTTGAACCAGACAGCCAGGAAGTCAGCAAAAAATGTGGTAAAAAGTGACACAAGTGCGATTATTCAGAGCTATTTGATGATAAAACCTAAAGCAGCAAATGAGACTGAAGAGCACTCTCAAAATAATCTTGACAAAAGTAATACAAATTCACAGGCACTCCTGTGAATAAGAACTATAAGCAAGTTATAGTTCTGACCTTGACACCTACAACCTTGTGTGCTCTCAGGAGCAGAGTTTTTGATTAAAAAAAAAAAAAAATCCCCACGAGTGGGCATGCAGAATATTCAGTTCCTGAATTAAAAACCTATTGACAACAAGAAATAAATTTTAATGGAAAAGTGGCTAGACAATTAAAATACAAATTTGAATTTTTTTCAAGATTTGAGCTTTAAAATGTACAAGAGAATATTGCACAGAATAACTGCACAGTAAAGGAGAAAGTTTTGAGAACTAGCTCCACATTATATGAAAACAAATGGTGTGGTTTTGGTTTTTTTAAGTATTGTGTTTGCTGGGTGTTTCAAAAGAAAAGCTTTCCTTCTGGAAGCAGTTCTTTCTTAAGCATCAGATCAAGTTTCCATCACATAGTTGAGTTCAAATAGTTTGTATCTTCTTATAGTTCATCTAAATATTTAAGGAGATAACATAAGGTCTATAAATAAGGTCTGTGCTCCCATGGGATTCCAAGCCAGGCGTAAGCCAACACACAGTGGAGAGAAGGGAGAGTTTAAAAACAAGGGAAATGGGGTTGGAGTCACTCAGGCAAACAGAAAACAAAATAGAAAAAAAATTTTGACTAACAAGGGAAAGAAAGCAAAAGGAAACCACATTATTTGTCAATCATTTCTGAAAACAATTCGGTGAAATCTGAACATAGAGAAGGGAAGGAGAAAGAAGGAAAGCTGGAGGAAGAAGTTAAAAGTCAAACTGTAGTAGTAAAACCATTCAGTGAAAAAATGGGAGGAAAAGAATGCAAGAACTTAATGGCAGGACAGCAAGCCAGGCTGTGTGCGGGACTGCTACTGGAAACATAACACAGAACCAAGAGAAACCACATAACCTCGGAGAAGGGCAAAACCCGAAAATTAAAGCATGGAGAGAAGAAGGAAAAGCACTAACCAACTCAGGAGCCATAAGAACAGGCACACTGGGTTGAATTAAAAGGCCCACAGTATCCCAGAGGTTGTCTTCAACCACGACCTCTGCTTCACCCAATGACTCTGCTGTTCCTTTCCGAGCTGGGATGGCAAAACTGTGTAGGCTGTTTACTATTTTGTTCTCCCTTCCTTTCCTAACAACTACTAAAATTCTGCTCTGTTCTCTCCCTGACACGAAACATAAACCCAGTACTTTTATGGAAGTATGCACAATGATTCAAGGTTTATTTCCCACTAAGTTCACTTTTCTTTAGGTACAGTTAGGAGTACTACATTCAGCACTGATTTTATTTTTTATTTGCTTCTCCATTACTTGACTGCCTGGACCAGTAAAAGAATGTGGAAAGATAGCCAAAACTCAGAAACAGTAAGCACCTCTCAGAATAAATTAGGTAAATAAAAACCTAAGAGGGAGGATCATGCTTAATGAATAGAAATAATCTTGGCATGGGCTAAGCTTGGGCTTTGGGTCAGTTGGAGGAAAAAGGGTGAGCTTTCAGCTGAAAGGGACTGGCAAGTCTTATCATGTAACCTGGAGTGACCACGAATGACAGAGGAGTGTGATGAGAGGAAAGGGAGATGCTCAAAACAGGAGCAGTACAAATGAGCGTAGTATGATAGGAACAAAGTGCAACAGGGTAGAAAAGCGATGTGAAAGCACATGGACTGGAACAGAGAAGCACAACAACCTTGTCACCATGGTCTGATCCTCAGAGGGAAGAGTAAGGGAAGAATAATTTAACACAGAGAATTGTGGGACGACTCCTAAGTCTTCCTAAACACATGGCTGGAACAGGAAGGAATAAATGCAGTTTTCAGGACTTAAAAGATGGGTTACCCACACATCACCATCAAGAAATTCACACTTTACACCTCTAGAAGAGCCCATAACAACATTATTAGCAGCTGGGTATGCAACAGTACATTTCTGGGAAAAGGAAAGATTCCTCAATTTTAAGACACAGAGAAAAAAAATAGGAAAAATGTCAAGCAGCTTTATTTCAGGATCAAATAGAGTTAACAAAAGATCTTCTGATTTTTGTAACAGGAAGTGTCTGTCAAAGATAATAAATTAATAATTAAAAATAATACATTTTAATAAGATGTATACGAAAAATCCATGTATAGCAATATGAGAAGCTTTACAGACACTGATTCTGCTACTCACCCTAAAGTTGTCAGGAGAGCTTAGAAATAGTTTTTCCCTAATGTCTTCCGGAGCACCAGCACAAAGCCTGTAAAAGATATGATAATTCCTCTCTTCTTTTCCTTGCACACAGATCCTAGATTTCTCCAGAAGGTAATGTGATACAAATCCACCAACCACCGAGTTCTAGGAGGAAGAAATATTTTTCTGATTATCTGAATATTTTTCGGATTATTTGAGAATAAAAAGTTTTCCATTTACATTTGTCTGATCATGGCTCACTCAATGGACACTGCTCCAAAGAAGATCAAAATGTATCTATACTTCAGACATATTAAGCTTAGAAAATAAACTATTGCCTTTACCATAACTTGTCCCCTTGGCTCAGGTATTGCCTACACATGCGTTCCTCTTAAAGAAGGGTTTGCTTCACCCCAACGAGCAGAAACACTTGGTGGGATTCCAGCAGTTCCTGCAAAGAGCATTGCTACAGCCGCCCTTACGCTTCTGCAACGGCAGGAAGTGCCATTCCCATGCTACCACAGCCCTCTCTAGCTGCGTTTCATGGAGGGTCTTGCAAAGGAGAAGGAAGGGTTAAAATTAAATACATATTTGGACAACATCTCGGGCAGACTAATTATGAGCGAATATTTTACTCCACACACTTGTCCTTCTTTCCTGCGACGGAAGTCCACCACAGATTCCGAAAGCTGTGTTATCTGGCCCATGATAAAATTCCCTGTGCCAGTCAAATCTGAACAGCACAGAAATTCCTGAGCTTTTGTCCGTTACAGCAACTAAAAAGGACTTACTGACTGACAAATTTGACCACGGTTATGCAGCCATTCCCTCAGTCAGGAGGCCCCAGTCTGTACTTATACTCCTGTGAGAAATCAGACCTAACAAGGTCACCATGAAGCGAAGGCTTGGGAAGCACGACTTCTTGTGAAAAGGGGCTCAAGTAAACAGGCTGATCTCGCACTGGAAAGTTGAAACGGGCTTTTAAGCAGTTTCTGAAGATACTCTACTTGTTTCAGCTGAAGCAATTAATCTCAAACACTATGTAAGTGTTGACAGATAAGTTGGCAGGTCATGAATGCATCATTTCAAGTGGAAGTTCAGGTCCTTTCCATAAATTTATTAACATGAACTGAACCAAGAGAAAGTCACCCTACCCTTAAAGGAATTTAGATTTTTACTGTCTAAACTCTCAACCAAAGATGTGAAGTTCAGTTACAAAACCAAGGGATGAAAACTGAGGAAAAGACCACAAGCTCAAGACCAGACGATGAGCTTAAGGTCTGCAGGAAGGAACTGCAAGAATTTGTTTCTTTATGTCCTCAATCAGAAAGGTGAGGAGGCGCATACACAATCTTTACAGGGATCTTCGACAAAAGTTCAACTTGGACATGCTGGACTGGTACAGAGTCATCCTGAGTTGTGGAATGTGTGTACAGACACACTACCCAAGCAACTCTACACCCAAACAAAGAAAATTTTTCCTAAGCTACACAAAGAGTGGTACTTCTGACACAAAACAATCCCATTACTTCCATCACATACCTAATACTAACGTGAGGTCCTAAAATGTCACACCGATACATAAAAACATCAATAATTCATTGAAAGTACTAAAACAATGAAATAAGTTTATATCTGTTTAGATCTAATATGCAACTCACACTTATTCTGCATTTAAGGATCCCATAAATACTTAACAGCAAGTAAGTTATTCTTTAGATTTGCCTTTTGGCAATGAAGGGAACAACTTTCATTCTTCCGTGCATGGAAGCAATTTTCCTGCTCACTTGGTGCACCCGCTTCCCAGCAGTGACACAGTGCTCTGTGGCTTTGGTTTTCCTTTTAAAGTGACAGAATACAAATCACATCTGTAAAGTAGGACAGTAGCTATTTGCTGCAGGAGTAATAAGTCTATTCAGCCTACTTTGAGTCTAGCATTTCCATTTTAAGGCAAAAAAGTCCCCACTGGTAACAGAATTCTTGTACCTTTTCATTGAAGTGAATTTCTACAAACTTCCCAAAGCGACTGCTGTTGTTGTTGCGAACGGTCTTTGCATTTCCAAAGGCTTCTAACAGGGGATTTGCTGTTTAAAAAATTAAAATTTAGATTTTTAAAGGGATAAAATTTGATCAATAAACTACCAAAAAGAAAGAGAGAACAGTGAAATTAATGGGAATAAGGTTTGAAAATTAAAGGGGAAAATATTACCTATTAGGAACAATCAGTTTTACAAATTGCACTGGATATACCTTCGTGGAACTCACAGTGATGTACTTGAATATCACATAACACTGCAAAGTCTTTGAATCGATACGGTCAAAAAAATCAGAGACAAACACTGAAAATTACTCAGTGATGTTCTACAGCAAGAAGGTAAATAACTGATACATAACCTATACAAGACAGCACACAAGCTGACAGTTCCCAATGAGCTGCTATTCATAAAATCTAAACTGCCCACTTACCCCACAGACAAAAATGCCACTTAAATGTCATGCATGCAACACGTTAGATTGATTAGGGAATAAAAAATGTATTAGAAGAGTGTGTTGATTTCACAACTTAAAAATGCCCTTTCAAACCAGGTTAATTAAGTGATTGAGATTTTACTTTTTACTGCCTGCAGTTTTCAAGTGCCTTAAAGCCCAGACAGAAAGAGTGGCAGCAGTCGAAGGCATATATATATATATATACACACACACGTGTGTACAGATATATAAAAAGTTTCAGCAGTGGTTGGATAAATCATGGATGCTAATGCATCATTTAATAGGAGCAAATCAGAATGAAGTTTTTTGGTTTGGATAGGTTTTCATTTTTTTAATACTTAAAGCTTATGAAAATGCAAATCTGACTTTCAGAACTGACTTCATCTGAGATTTTGATAACTATTCAGGTGTTTTATATAATATTAACAGTTTTGAAGAAATGATTATGAATAAAAATAAATTGCAAGAGGTCTTTCAGATAGGTTAAAGGTTCATCCTGTAATATGCTCATTAAAATTGTGCCTAAAAACCTTCAAAATTCATGCATCAGATGATACATTTTTTACATTAAAAACCCCTAAACTTGTCTGAGAATACCCACAAGTACCAATTAATTTTATGGCACACTGTGTCAGTCATTATCCACCTCTTGGCCACGTTCTGAGTTCCTTTAGCACACAGTGGGTTTCACTAAGGAATTGGTTTAAGCAAACGTACAGCAACGAGATATTAAAGCCTGCAGAATTTCTCTTGAATAATCCAGTGGCTTGAATTTGAAAACAGAAACATTTAAAAGAAAATAAAGAGGAAAAATTTTTGGTTTAAGGAAAAGACAGAGAGCAATGAAATTCCAAAACAAATCTACTACCAGTGATAGAAGACTAAAATTAACACGAGGACTTATGAGATGGGGTGAGGGCTGGTTGTTTTGGAGGTATTTATATTTTGTCAAAAAGTTATTTTCTGTTCAATTAGGAAGTGCATACAACATTAAAGAGGCTCAACTGGATAATCAACACAATCTCTTCTGACCCTGTTTAGGAGGCTGTTATAGACACAATAAAAGTGATAATCTGAATTATGGGCTTTCTGACCCAAAAAGATGTAACAGAAAAATGACCCAGAACCATAATTTAAAAGAACTTCCCTAGTTTATCTGACTTTGAGAACTTTATGGTGAGGAGGAGGAAGGACTCTCTCTGGAACTAGCAGATAGCAATGAGAACACAACCTTGTCCTTGCAGATTTCATACAGCACAGAGCCCAGTCTTGGGTAGATGTGTGCGGAAGTTCAACTCAGACACACACTTAAACGTCTTCTAGACCAAGGACTGTATGACTCTATACTAAATAAGGTCAATCACAGATTAAAAAATACGTTTTCAGAATTTAGGATTAAGGTAAAGTACCAGTAAATTATGCCCTAGAAAGTCTGATAGTATTTCCATCCTAGCTTTTACTTAGTTACTGTTGATTGACATTCCAAATTTGAAAAAAAGAAAAAATTATTGGATTATTGGAACGTTTAATTCAGTTAAAGAAAATTCAATACCTTCTACAATTCTATCATCAATATCTTGGCCAGTCCCATAGGATTCTGTCAAATACCTGTAAAGCAAAATAAAAACATCAGTACCTTTCATGTGTCAGGTTACCTCAACTCAGCTGGATTTAGCGTGCCTGTGCACCACACTTATTGACCATTTACTAAAGGGAAAGCACATTGATTGTAAGTTCCAAATACCTGTATCTTTTAAAATAAATGCAGTTTATTTTAAAAACCAGGGCACTTTTCTTTTTTGTTAGAACAAAATATTCTTGCAGATTTCACATTTTTTTTCAACACTTCAGGACACACTAGAAATTTCTTCTGGATATACATATGGAAATTACACCTTTATACAAAGATAATTAAGCTATTACTGTACTATCTGTATTTATTAGTAATCTTAGTAAATGCATAAGGTTTCATATGTATTTCCTGAATTAAAGACTGTTTCCATGCATACAGTTTCTGCATTCGTAACTATCAGTGTTAATAAAAACCCCCCCATGGAGATGGCGAGAGAGGAAATTGCAGGTGTGTCATTAAGGTCAGATTCAATTTAGCAACTGAGGAAAGAATTTGAAAATAAATCCACAACATACATGCTCCAAAGTTTAATAGATGGTTTTTTTTTTTTTCCTCTGTTCACAGGGCATTGTGTTCTGGAAATTCACAAGAAAATCTGGGACAAGTTAAAAACAGTTCTTCAAAATGGGGCCTTCCAAAAAAAAAATCTAGGAGCACTACCAGAGCTGTATTACCTTTTGCTTTCTGATTACACAAGGGAAAAACCTTCCCGCTTTCAAAACTCAATAATAATTTTGTACACAGCCTCTGCGGGGTGGGTGGTGGGGAGAAGCAGCAGCAGCGATATTCGCCTGCTGTCTAATCAGAGCTTCCTTTGCCAGGAAGTGGAGGAATAACCTCCTTTAGCAGCATTCCTCGGGACATGCTCTCCCAGTGCCTGCCGTCTTTTTTTTTTTTTACTCTTAGCAGTATCAAAGTTAGGATGTCCCCTGTAAAAGTCATTACCAGCACCTTGCAGTAATTCTTAAATGATTAAAGGTTGCAGCGGGGCAGAGCAGAGCAGTAGGAAGGACAGACAGACAGACAGCTGTGACAATTCCTCATGGGATGTGGAAGATCATCCCACTCCTGTACATACATAGTAGAGAATACACAATGTCAGGGACAAGGGAATTACAGATTTATACCGGGAACAAGGACAGGGCGGGGAAGGGAGCACATTCACGCTCCCTGCGCTGTGCCTCCCCGGATAGTCAGGCCACCTACGACACAGGTTAATTTAATGGAGCGGCGTTTGCCCGTTACAGTGGTCCAGAGCAGGACTGAGCAGTTAAAGCACAAAGCAAAGATGGTCAAAAACATTAAAATCAAACAAGAGAAAGTAAGGCTGAGATATATTCAGCAATATGGACTCCATGTAGTTTAATAGGCTTGATTTAGTATCAGTTATACACGAACGTCAATAAATAAATAAATCAAAATATTTAACCTTATTCAGTAAATCAGGGCAAAGGGTATTACAGAATCTCCACAGTGATTCTGTGAAAACTCTGGATGCTTACGCAAACTAAAGAAACAAAGACAGGGAAAACAGAGAAATGCACATTTATGGCAAAACCAACAGCGTCTTGCAAGACCCAGTTAAAATGCCTCGTTAGGTTTCTACCTACCACAACAGCAGCTGTGCACTGCCAAAGGGGCTGCATCAGAAACCACAACTACTACATGAGCTCAGCACAATCAACTTACGGTTTCTGCATATATGGCCATTTCCACATGTTATCATGTCCGCATTTGAGTTTAACCCTATGTATTAAAGTGCACGTAGAAGCATCTTACTGAATTTTGTCCGAAGCCTACAATGACTTTACAATTTGCTCTGTCTGTGTGTTAACCAAACGCATCAGTGCAAGAGATTCGCTGAATAACTTTCGTCCAAGAGCACAAACCTCAAAACAAATTTAGTGTTTTCTGTCTTGCCAGCTCCCGATTCTCCAGAGACTATGATGGACTGACTCATCTTGAGCACTTTCATGTCACGGAATGCTTTATCAGCTTAAAAAGAAGAATACATGTTAAACATCACAGAAATTAATACTCAGGAAAGTTGCAAGCATAAAGTTAAGCTACAATACAAAAATTAAAATGCAACATTTTCAGGAATAAAAAAAAAGTACAACTGAGTGCATTACAACTTATCTGAATTTGAAACAAGTCTGCTTCCCTTTAAATTATAAATATTATATATAGTTGCTCACCCTTGAAAACTGACATGTAAGAGCTTAAGTCTTTGAGAACAAAGTCCTACTCAACTATATCCAGGACAAAATAAACCAGAACCAACCACCTACAACTAAATCTCTTGAATTAAATGTATTTACGAAATTGCAACCAATCTCACTTTAATGTGTCCCTTAAAGGGAAACTTTCAGTTGCACTTTGTGACAAGTAACACCCAAGATAAGGAAACCTGGAAAAATGTGGCTAGTTTTCTTGTTATGCAACAGGTGCTAAAACCCCAGGTAATTATACTTCTGATCACAAAACAAAATGCAACACAGTGAGGAGGCTTTTAACAACTCATATGTTGATTTATCGTTTCCCTTTTTTTTTTTTTCTTAAAGTGGCTGAAATCAGGTTCATCCCATTAATGATGCTTAAATGCACTTTCTGCCTACAACACAGACATACAAAAAGAAACAGTGCACGTACTCTGGGAACATAATAAAAGTTAAAGAAAAACCTTACACTGAGAGACAGTCCCAAACATAATTATCTCATTTTTCACTTCTAAAATATGAATTTATTTTCTTTTATTTTTCTTTTTTTTTTTTAGTGGTTGTAAATGATATATAAACTGCTTAGGCATAAAACACTGGAGGTACAGAATAACCGTAACAGGGCTGCCAGGGTTGCTAATTTCCCAGTTCTTCAAACTGCAGATCAAGGAGGGGAAGATTTGCAATTTTAGCAGTTTTTTTTATTTGATACCAGTTTGAAGTAAATTAATTCCTGTTAGAGGTGGCAATCTACAGGTAACTGCAAGGTATTTAATGTTGGTTTTGTAAAAGCCAACCCAGGCTCCATACCTACCAATAGCAAAAACATGCGGTGGCAATGTTCCAAGTGATCTCCCCTGGTACTTTTTAATAGTATCTGAAGAATAATACTTCGGTATATCAAAATAGGGATTCACTGCAATAAGGATGTTGGCTACATAGGTCTGTGAAGAAAACAACAGCAAACTATTAGGTAGTGTCTAAGCAAGCGCTGAACAGCAATTTTCCGTCACTAAGGAAGACTATAGCCTATGTATAACAACGGCATTTACAGTTCTCTCCAGCTAATGCAGGCACAGGAAGGGATATATTTTCAGAGTTTCTCTCACTACCTTCTCAGGACTTGCATGAAAAAGCACTTCTCAGGAGAAGTCCCTAACCACTGAGCTGTGGAGTATGTCCTGAATTTGACCTTTCTCCCATTCACCTTTCAAATTATTTCCTGTTGTCCAAGTTCCTGGATCAGGGACGAGACCCCACAGCCTCCTCCTCAGGAGGGAACAAACAGCTGCTGGCTAGCGTAACACCCTCTCCTCCAGCCAGGAGGAGAACTTGCCAGTATCTAAGGGAAGCAGCTCAGCAGGAAGGACTGACGGGATCCTGCCTGGGACGCACTCAAGCCAGGCAATCAAAGCACTCAGCCCAGAGCAATCAGCTATGGCTGCCTCCCAGCGAGAAAGCCAGAACGCAAACGTCCTCTCCCAGAGAAGGAACTGGAGAAGTATCTCAGCCCAAGACTGCTTTTTACCTTTCCATAGGGTAAGGTTTCGGAAAAAACTGTTCCTAGCTGGCCAGATTACATACAAGGAAGAACAGATGCCTGAACGACAGTAAAAAGGAGATTTGTAGGAGAAGCTCTGAAGAAGGTCAGAGAAGCCTCCAGCGTGAATAACTTCTTTGGTTTCTCGGTGCTGAGCATAGCCCTAGACAGCTGAAATTTGGATACTATCACGATATGTCGATAGAAGGCTGGATCACACACAATAGATGAACTTTCTTAGATGTTTCTATTTTCAGCACTTATTTCACCGGAGGAAAACACATGCCCAGGGTTCTGTAAGACTGAGTTGGGTTTACATCCCCACAGTACCCAACAGTGCCGAGCGTTGCACCAGCAGCTCTAGCAGCTGCTTTTATATTTTTTATCTTATTCTCCCCCTTTCTTTTGCTGAAGGGGGAGTGATAGAGGGGCCTGGTGGGCACCTGCCATCCAGCCAAGGTTAACCCAGCACAGAGAGCTGCAAGTATTGCAGTTAGTTTGCCTCTTAGTGGCAACACGAATACTGGTAACTAACATTAAACAAAAAGAAAAAAAAAATGTCATTTCAAACTGTATCCTAAAGTTACAAGGGAAAGGTAGTTAAAGTATAAATTGAACACACTCCCCACCCCTGAAAATACACCTGCTCAGGACAACATCTTAGTAGTATTTATTTAAAATGGCAAAAGGCTTTATGATGCTAATCATTATCCTACCTCATAACCAGTTCCATTTTAACATTTCAATTCCTTGGAGTTTTGTTTGTTTGCTTCTTTGTTTAATTATTATTTTTCCAGAACAGCATTCAAATGGACATTTTTATTTATTTATTTTAAAGCTGGTGCTTGATCTTGAGCCATAAAGAATTTATAGCTAGGTAAAATTAACTGCAGCAAAGGAAAACAACTATACTTCCTTTACATATATAAAAGGGTTTAACTACAATTCATGCTAGAACAGGACGCTAACATGAAAGTTGATTATTTTAACACAGACACTTAAAGAACAGGTACAACTGTTTTGTATTGTCACTAGTCAGCTTTCTATTAGGAAAAAAAAAAAAGGAGGAAAGAAAACTCTTCTCTTTCTTCCATTTCACAGCTGTCAGTGTCTGGGCAGATGGCAAGGACAAAATGTAACTTAGTCAGAATTCATTAACTACAATTAGGCAATTTGATACCAATATAAAAGATTAAGATGGACATCTGAGCTAGGAGGTGTCAAAGACGGCACCTGTTTGCTTCGTTCAAAAATAATGAAGAAAGAAAACCATCTTTGTTAGCAGGTACTCCACTGGCGAAGTTTCCTGAAGGAACAGATCCCTGTGATACAATGCTGTACTATGGTTGCACCCGAACAGTCATACAGAGAAAAATCCACTGCTGTGCCTGGTAAAAATTAGCTAACATTAATGTGATTAATTGTGATTCAAATCTCAAAAATGTATAATGTTAAAAAAAAGGGGGGGGGAGGGCTAAAACCTCCTAACCTTTTAATGGTACCATGTCTGTGTAATTTCTGTTATAGGGAAAAAAAGAACTGGGAACACTTGTTTTGCTGATTGTTTGAATCATTGGACCAGTTGTCGTGACACAAAATACTTACGTAAATTCTGTCCTTACTGTACCGAACTTTGATGTTGTGAAGGAGAGTGGCTTCATTTAAATACATAAGGGAACCTGCAAGTAAAAGACAAGCATCTGCCAGTAAGCGCTCAGGACTAGGTTCATGGACAGCCAAACAACTAAACCTTAGGATCACAGAGAATTTTACTGCCCCTCTCTTTGGTTATATTTCAATCCTATCATTTCTTTATACTGTCCTGAGGTAGAACTGCTCATTCAGTATCTGCTTTAAAAACCACAGACCTGCTCTTCACTGTACAACTGGAGTTCCAGAAATTTGCTGAACAAGGAATCAGACTGTGGGAGGCTCGACACGGCCTCTCCCCGTCACCCCAGGAGCCCCACGCCACCCACTAACCACGCGGTACGTGGACCCAGGCAGTAAGGGACCTGCCCACACACTTGTTCCAGGGGCTGAGAAAACGGCTCTGGGACCACGAACCGCAGGTCTGCCTCCACACTCCGCTCTCCACGCTCACCTGAACAAGCTCATCCCAAGAGAAAGAGACAATGCAGGGACATGGGCCAGAAACTCCTGCTTGCTCCAATGAAAGTTAAAATCTCCTTCTCCCCTTGAGGGGGGCAGCGTAACTTTTGAGGTCTGCTAATTAACAAAGTCATTTGGGTTCTCAGTACTGAGTGGAGAAACTACTACATAGTAATTTTCTGTATCCAGCTAAAGAAACAATCCTCTCCTTGACTGTATCGCCATCAGAACCTCTCGGGGTTTGCAGTCCTTTCTAAAGGAAAGAGTCATCAGTTAAGCATCCTAATAAAAACTCCATACATTCACCTATACACACACACAAAGCTGACAGAAGTGAAGTCAGGTGCTAAAAGTTAGTATATTGGGTTTTCGTGGCAAGGTTTTGCTAGCTGGGGGGCTACAGGGGTGGCTTCTGTGAGAAGCTGCCAAAAGCTTCCCCTGCGTCCAACAGAGCCAGATCCCGTCGGCTCCAGGATGGACGCTGGCCAAGGCCGAGCCAACCAGCAATGGTGGCAGCACCTCTGGGATAACGTATTTAAGAAGGGGGGAAAAAACCTGCCCAAAACCAGCCTGCAGACACCAAGGTCAGAGAAGGAGGAGGGGAGGAGGTACTCCAGGTG
>VZTO01023383.1:23028-39064 GCA_013400615.1 Syrrhaptes paradoxus | reverse complement strand
CTGGAGCAGGTTTGCTGGCGGGACTGGTGACCCCATGAGAAGCCCACCCTGGAGCAGGTTTGCTGGCGGGACTGGTGACCCCATGAGAAGCCCACCCTGGAGCAGGTTTGCTGGCGGGACTGGTGACCCCGCGGGAAGCCCACCCTGGAGCAGGGTCCTCACAGGACCTGTGGATCCATGCAGAGAGGAGCCCAGGCTGGAGCAGTCTGTGCCTGAGGGGCTCCACCCTGCAGAACAGACCCACACTGGAGCAGCTCATGAAGAACTGCAGCCCACAGGAAGGACTCGCATTCGAGAAGTTGGTGGGGGCCTGTTTCCCACGGGAGGGACCCCACGCTGGAGCAGGGGATGAGTGTGAGGAGTCCTGCCCTTGAGGAGGAAGGAGCAGCAGAGCACACGTGGGATGGACTGACCACACACCCACTCCCCATCCCCCTGCGCTGCTGCGGGGAGGAGGTAGAGAAACTGGGAGCAAAGTTGAGCCCAGGAAGAAGGTGTTTTAAGATTGAGTATTTTCTCATTATCCTACTAGGATTGGACTGGAAGCAAATGAAATTCATTTTACCCAAGTCAAGCCTCTGTGACAGTAATTGCTGACCAATCTCTCCCTGTCCTTATCTCAACCCACAAGCCTTCTGATGTATTTTCTCTCCCCTGTCCAGGAGGAGAAGTGATAAAGATGCTTTTGCGGGTGCCTAGCAGGGTCAACCCACCACAAGCTGGGAAATATCAGTGTCAAATTTACTCACGCTGGCTCTCCTGTGCACAGGGTGAAGCAGGGTTTGTATGGAAAATTATTTTATAATGTAAACGCATTATTTTATAATGTCTCTGCATCTGTAGAACTTTTTCAGAATTCTTATCTGATACCCTGCCACTTTCATTTTTTAAAAAATGCTTCACCACAGAAACAATTAAAAAAATATTTCTTGGCCATAATAAAATAAAAATTCTACATATAGTGACAACCCCCTGAAAGTGAGCGGGGTTGGGGGAGCTGGGGGAGTGTGGAGTGCAGAAGAAAAGTGTGAAGCACAAAAAAAATAAGTAAATGCTTTGTACTTTTTGCAATAATTACTGAAAATTCACATTTAAGGAAGGGCTAGATTCTAAAAAAGGTGTCTCTTGAAGCTAGTGCATTTGGGATATGGAAGACTAAAGGTGCAAAAAAGCAATACTTCAGCAAATTACATCCTGGAAGGGAGTTCCCACAAGCCTTCTGATAGTAAGCACAGGTTGGAATAGTAAGTTTATTATTAACTATTTTTCCCAGGATCTTTCAGGGCAGTATTCTAAGGAGGGACTGAAAGCACTCAGTATTTTATAAAGCTTCTTCTTAAAGATCAATGCTCTCAGCACAAATGCTCTCTGACAGAGAAGGAAAATGAACTTGAGTTTCACACATCCTGGAGACAATCCTCAACTAGTGAACAAAGAGTGAGAATACATCAGAAAAGTCTCAAAATAATGTTTGATACAGAAAGGATTACAGGACAAAGCATTTTTCACTCTTATATTTTACTCAGTAAGCCAAAGAAAACATTTGTTCTGATAGTAAGACTTCTTTAATTTAACAGTATTTTGCTGGAATCTCAAATTATTTCCATAATCTCATTCCAAATTTCAGTTTCCAGACACTAGGACACTGAGGTGCCAGGACATCTCAGTAAAATCGTTGTGACAGATGCACAGATTAAATGTATTTCCCTAACAATCACCACATGCAGAAAATACAGATACCAGCTTTGAAAAGTTTCAACCCACGTAATGTTTGCAAAAATACAAGCAACTAGAAACAAGGCTGCCAGCTTGATTCTGCCTGTAACGAAACTGCACCATGCAAGTCAGGTCATAAGCCTCAGGTCTCATCTTCTTGTTCCCTATGGAGCGGTTTTAACAGCTGTATGACATATCGCAGGACATAAATAATAACCCCTATTCCAAAACAAGAATTGTGTTTAAATCACCTGAACGACTTTCAAAGCCCTAGCCTCTATTTTAAATGAAGAACAATAGGAGGCACTTTTGCCCACCATTTACAAAGCGATCAGTATCTTCACCAACCAATGAACACTGCAGGAAACATTTAACAGAACTGCCTTCATCAGATTTTCAAGACAGGAAAGTCTCCGAAACTTGCTCACCCAGAGCAACGTCAGCAGAATATTTGTTCAACAGTTCCTAAAAGCTGATGCCAGTGCTTACTCCTCTTTCTCGGTATTCTCTCCCCTCTCCCCAGATTTGAATACTGTATTTGTTTCCACACATCTAACAATAAAACATTTACCAAAACAAAAGCCCTGCAGATGAACACTGACGTTTATTACACAGGTCTACCCCAGAACTCCCTCCCCAGCAGCACTCCTGCATCCACCCAGTATAACCTCTCTCCTTTGCCAGTGGCCCTGATGGGTCCAGATTCCCGTCTCCAGTTTTGGGAAGGTTAACTTAAAATTTATTTCCAATTACTCGTACTTCCACAGGAATGCTAGCTGAGAAATGAGTTACGTGCAGGGAACTGCTGTACAGCACAGTTGCTGATAATTATTGTGCTGCAGTCTAAAAGAGCCGTTAACCCCCATAATGCCAAACGCAGTTGATCCTGATGCAGTTGGGTGACAGCTGAAGACAACAGCTGTAGGTGAGAATAATGTAACTATGACTTCTTCTAAAGTGTTCAACTGAAAACTAAAAAACACAATAAATGATATTTAAGATGGGCATGCTTTAGTAAGTTTAAAGGACTAGTAGACGTCATACATAAATTCAAGCAAAGAAGCAAAACAAAGACTACAGGGAAGAAAAAGGAAGCTTGTAAGGAAACAATATTCTCTTCTATGTAGGTGTTTTTTCAAATGCAGAATTTATGTTTAAATTCGTAACTTACAATTGTCTTCTACATCCTTTTTGCTGTCTTCTTCCGCAGGAAACACTTGATTGATAGCAGCCTGGAAAGTCTGTTAAATGAAAAATATTAACATTGTCAGAATTCCATCAAAATAGAAATAGTTCAAAGATGTCTGGCGTGACAATACGAGTCCACTGTAACTGTGCATGTTTTAAAGTGAAGTTGCCAGCTTTCCACTTCAGCACTGGAAATTTTACTGAGTTACTAGATGCAGACAGGAGCTGCTGCATTAACATCACTACACTACATTATAAAAATGCAGTCACTGTAATATATCTTTTTATTGCAATAATACTTGGTGCTCTTTTCCAAAATTGCATGCAATATTTTAATATTGCATAGTATAAAAATAAGGATTAAAAAAAATACTGCAAAGGGAACAGCATTGTAAAGGACATACAACTTCCTGACCTTTGCTAAGAAGCACAAACAATAAAAACCAAATTATTAGTTCAGTTGAAGGACTGTACTAGCATTATAATCTGCTGTTTTAAAACATTCCTACTTCAAGTATAAATATTCAATACATAGCATCTTCTGTATCCCCAAACACTGTAGCTTTCGTTATTACTTGTTGGGGTTTTTTTCTTCCATAAACCATTACTAAAGTAAAACAAGACCTTCCTTCAGCCCTTGTATTCCAGTTACACAAACCAGCCATTTATCAAGTGCTCATGTCCAACTGGAAAAAATCCATAACAAAAGCAACTTTGTCTCTTCTTTATTCTCCAGAAATCCTGATTTATATTGTTGTAAAAAGGAAGGAAAAACATCCTCGTGCACACACATCACAGCATCTGCACGTTCTACGAGGTAGGTTTTCAATTATATTTTTTTGTTTACTGCAGTAAGAGCTTGTTTGAGCTCCCTCTGAATGAACAAAACCCTGCTGTACCCATCAAACACGAGAGCTGCCACGCTGCTGCGACAGACTCCTCTTCCCCATGGAAACGGAGACAAGTCTAGTCTAATGTGACAAGGCAACCAACCGGATCTAGAAGAATGATCTTAATAAACAAACATGTTTGCTTGTCTAACATTGGGCACAGCAAGAGAGTCCCATGAGAAACATCTCCACACAGGAGTTTAGGGGGAACACAGCAATTTGCTTTGTCTTCGCTTCAGTCCAACAGACCCCGTGTGCGAGCTCTTGTAGCTCACACTGCCACCAACAGCCACAGATTGCAACTCCCTTTGAAGTGGGAAGGGTTAAAACCAGCAGAGCAGAACCAATTGCTGCCGGTCGGAAAACAGTAAGTCTATATGACTTCTATGGAAGGATATAAAATCATGCAATTTGCCATCGTAACAAATTCTATTTTGTCATCCCCTTATCAGCATCCAACACAGCAATGTGCTCGAGAAGCCTTCCAAGGGAAGCAGAACTGCTCAATGACACTGGAACGTCTGACCGTCTAACTTCACTTCTTGTTCTTGTCTGCTGATGTGTAACCCAAGTTTAATCACTAACAAAGACAGATTTTTTATTTTTTTCAGAAGAGAGGATGAACACGATACCCAACTATTCTGTAAGACTCTCCACAGATCTCTGACACTTTAACATTTAATTAATCTAAAGCCAGCCACACCACAAGTATCCCACAAGAGCTGCTTCAGTGTCCTCACCACTCAGCTTTCTGATCCAAGATAAATTTCAATGAAAAAAAAAACAATGAGAATTCACGCTGTACTACGTCTTCTTTCATTTTTTCATTGAATGTGAATCGTGAATTTCTAGAATATTTGAGAAGTGATTAAAAAATAAGCGATGTGAAGAAGACTTAGCTGAAAGCTGATGGGTTTTTGCTGGACTTCTCTAGATCACAACATGAAGCCTAGTTTCAACTGTGTCAACAAAGAATTTCACTCCCGTATGTCACAGCTGGACTAATGCTTTATGTAAGGTGATTACTTGTTATATAGGTACGTAAGTAAGCTAGATGTGCAGAGCTCTGAGTATTGCCAATTACTAATAAAATCTAATATGTTAAATAGGAAAATAGGGCACAGTATCCCAGGTCTATCAATAAAAAATTATCCAAAGAAATTTATACTATGTTGTCTTTTTTTTTTTAACATTTATTGTAAGGAGAAAACATTTGGTGGAAGACTTTTGCATTAAGGCACAGATTAGGACAAACTTGTTCTAAGAAAATGGAGAGGATATTAATCTTATGAAACACTAAAGTGGTCTCAGGAGGCAAAATAGAGGGCTTAGCATTTTTTGTAGGTTTTTTTTCCCCCTTCTTTGTAATGAAGTAGCCCTTGAAATCCAATGGCAATCTTAACTATTCTCCCAGAAACTAGATGAGTGAAAAAAGATATCTTTCCATTCAAGTGGGATCTTCTTTCTACCGTGTAATCCAATACATGTAACCATGCCTGCCTTTATACCTTCCAGCTACAGACAGGAGACATCCCTCCTCTCAGTTGTATTTCACAGACCAACATAAAGCAGGACAACTGGCGTGTCAGACAGACAAGGACACGTCTCATTCGTGCAAGCGATCTGCGTGCGCTGCTAGAGAAAACTCCTTTGAAACACTGCTTCAAACACTGACCTTTGGACGTTCTGATCCTTTCTTTCCAAGTACATTTATTCATTTATGCTTAGCCCAGAAAAATACCTTCTTGGTTATTCACGGCATACCAGAACCGGTGCCCCAGAAAGCCCTCCGTGACCCTTCAGAACTGGCGCAGAGCCATAAGGTGCCTCTGGGTTGATGGCAGGAGGGGTGTCAGCGAGTGCCCGCAGTGACCTTCCCAGTGACTGCCAGGAACTTACGACTGCTGATGCTCTGGGAAATGCCTCCCCGCATCCTTAGTGCCACCAGGGTCCCTGGATGGCATCTCAGAGTGCAAGTCCCTCTGAGGCATCTCTTCCTAATTGCTGCCTCCAGGAAAACAGTAAATTCCCTGTTGGGCAGTTTTGCTGTCATCTGCCTTATCCCTGTCACAGCATCAAGCAACACAACAAAGTAAGACAGATGCAACAGGACCTGAGGTTAGGGTTCCCAGGAAGTTCAGAGAAGTACACTCCCAGTAGAAGTGTAAATGTAGTAGTTGAGTTGTAGTAGTTGAGTTTAACAACTGGCTGCCTTCCTACCTGCCTCCTTCCTTGCACACCAACTGGTGGGACCCGGCTGGCAGCCCTGGACCCTCACTCTGGTTCTATCCTCGGGGCATCCATCAGCCCATCCTCAGTCCCCCCGAGGTGGAACCACACTAATTACCAAACCACTCTCCAGTTTCTCTGTTTTCTTTCCAGTCATGGCATTTATCACCCTTGCAAGCCAACGATCCAGTTTTCGGGGAGTAGCTACCATTGTGTAACACAGGAAAACATGCTCCTGCAGCTTGGATTACTCTTCCGTGTGAGGCGGGGTGACTCAGATCCCCACCTCTCTTTAGAGGTCAGCATAGGAATGGAATGGAATAGAATGGAACGGAATAGAACAATATCCACATAGAAATGTCAATGCTACTGCTAATTCCCCATGGGCTGCAGCACCCAAACCTGCTATTGCTGGTTTATAAGTACATTGGTGTGTTGGCCAACTACCTTCACCCAGGCTGGACTGGGTAGCTTGGTTTCATACACCAAGCAATCTACAGCCCGCCACTGCTCGCTGCTGTCCCGAAACCTTTCCAGTTCATTCCTAAGGCAGCCCCCTTCCCTGACCTCGTTTGCACAGCTGGGTGGGCAGCGTTGAGGGGGTGCCGCTCTGCGGCACCAGAGCTGGCTGCGGGTGGGGAAGGGAGGGCAGATTTGAAGGCATCATGAAACTGCTGCCTTGCAGCATTTATCACAGTTATTAACAATATATTTTAATTAACCATTAAGTGGCATAAAAGGCAATAATGAACATATGCATACACATTTTCTTTCCAGCCTGTGATCTCTGGTAAGCTACCAGTGCCTACAGAGAATACCTATGACATGTTAATGACCCAAATTAAAAAATAATAATAAGTTACACTGCCCGGGTATGTTTACACGATCAGGTTACTCCTCTCCTCCCTGTAATTATCATGGGCAGCTCTGGAGCTGCTGGAATGACTCCTTCTGACTGAAGAGCACTTCTGAACTATCATTTTAAGTAAACAAAGTTGATGGCAATGGCTCTTAATGCCATGGTCCAAGCACACAAGAACAGTCTCTTTTTAAGAAAAGACAAAAAGCAACATTTCACTATAAAAATAAATCAACAACACCTTGAAAACACTGAGAAGGTAATCAGGAAAATATTTTATTCCACCTCTATTAACATAAGGAAGTCCGATAATGAGAAATACTGGACGATAATCTCTGCAGCAGTTACACTGTGAAGGGTTTGTTCCCTTGGATGAGTGAACATCAGACCCTTAATTGATCTGCCTAATTCAAGAAAACAGCCAACAGCTGGATAACAAACTTTCCAGATGAAAGAGATTGTTCATTGTGAACCACGAAACAAAATATTTATATTTTAGGATCATTTCTTGTTTTCACAAAAAAAACATATAGATATATATATATACATGCCCTGAGAGTATGTCAGAAATCAATAGTGACTCAGGAATCTCCCCATCGCCTGTTTCCGTTTCAATACACAGCCTTCGCTATTTATCACACCAGAACCACCTGGAGATATGAACAGAAATAGAGGCAGGGCTCAAGATTGTTCAAGTCAGTTAAATACTTCTTAGCCAGAGCTTTGGAATATTTCATCTTCTTGTCTGAACAATGTTGCTCTTCCCCATCTGAAGGATGCATACTATTACTGCTAACCCTACAGACTTTCTCTCTCACACACAAAAATCAGATGTTACACTTGCTTTATATTTCTAACGAAAGCAAAATCAACTTCCTCCCCAAGATGCAGAAAAAAGAAAACCTGTAAACATTCCCCCAAAGGAAGGACTGCTGCATAACCTTGTGACCTGTGAGGAGGCATTCTCTGCTATTGTTGGTGTGAAAAAAGGAGTTACAAAAAGCATTTAGTCTTTTCCATATCTGAAGATACTGAAAGGGCACATACCACATTTTCACAAAGACCACAATCACAGCTTTTAACACCGTGTCTGATCTTATTCCAGCCAGTAAAAACCAGGATGCTGACCATCTGAATTAGGATAATTGACAGATACACACTTCCTGCAAAAACTGACATTTAATTACAACATACTGAAGCTGAAAGATGCCATGATAAACGAAGCAGTTGCAACACGCTAATTAGGATGAATTAGGACTTCACATTTATTTTTGCTTTGATTTGATGCAGCAATTCCATAGGACCTTTGTTTGACACCGTGTTACTTCTCAAGGTACTTGAGGTAAGAGGATTCATCTCTCAGGCTTTATCAGTCTAACAGTAAGGTGTCTAATCCAAGCCAGAGTCTAGGACACCCCTGTAGGACACTCTCTGCACATGTCTGGGAAAGGAGAGAAGCTAATCCCAGTGGCAGACTCTTAACCACTGCCCAATTTAGAAAAATATACAGTCCTGAATCAAACAGCTACGGAGATTCAATCCTCCTCTCTTTCACAAGCATGTACACAACACACGTACAGATAACTGACAAAAAGCATGCATTTATCTGTAGGACGGTTCCTTTGCAATACGAGCTACCACGAATCAAAGACCCTTAGCCAAACTTAGAAGAGAAAGCTGATTTTCCACGCTTTCAGGCTGCCTGTGACTGCAGATACTGGCAAAGATTTAGCCTACAGGTGAAATGGTTTTTGTAAGGTTTTTCTTTGCTCCTTTGTGAGATACTCACCTTGCCTTTCTGATTCAAAGGTTCAATAGTTAAATTGTCGGGGCCAATGTCCACAATCATCCCCATCTGAAACCCATCAGTTGGGTGTGGAGCCCAAACGGGCTTCCCGTCCTCCATTGTGGGATCTTCCCAGTATTTCCTGTCGGGAGGGGGAAGAAAAAAAAAATAAATTAAACAAAAAAAAATTGTATAAAAATGTAGCAGGTGATCAGGATTTACTATACAGATTTTCGTTTATTATGGTTATTCCTTTTATTCACTGTGGAAGGAGCCAGCCTGCAGACCGGCCAAGATTCTTCTTCTCACGTGGCTGGGAATATGGCTCTTAAATAACTCACTAATATATTCAGTATATTAGTATATCTTACTATAATATGAATCTATTATATCATTATTATATTATTATAACATGATATATATGTCACCCCATAAGCCTTTGAGAGACCAACCTCTCTTACCGCAACACAACAGCTCTGCCTCTTAAGGAGCACCAACCTTACTTTCAATAAAAATACATGAAAATTGTTTCAGAAGAGCCTATGCTATACAAGGGAAACAGACGCAAAGGCCAAGACATTCAAGCCTTAGGCTCCTCCAGTTATGCAGCTAAAGAAGCTCTCAGTCAGAAGGAGTATTTGATTGCATGCAACGCTCATTGAGCTAACCAGGAAAGTTGCCAGGACTGGCAGACTCTGAATGACTAACAGTGCCATTTTAAACACGCTGAATTAGTCCCTCGGTTTGCTTTTTTCTTCTTAAAAAAAAAAAAACAAAAAACCACAACACTTTATAGTCCTTAGCCTAATAAGAACAGGGAGTCCACACAGCTTGACAAGCTCCCTTCTCCTGGCCATTTCTTACTCCCCTCCAGAACTCATCCACATTCTAAACTGACATGCTTTAGGGATTCCAAAATTTGTGAAAAGTATCTCGTATCACCGAGGTGTAACCTGCCTCTCAGCATGAACCAAACAACCCTGCCAAGCAGCACAGAAAACACCGGTAGCCAACTCCAGGGGTCTGTAAGCTAGGAAATGTCCCACATTTTTCTCTTCCCACATCGGAAGGAAAAAGGAGCTCCAAAACGTCTCCCAGCCACCAAAGGCTGCGGACCCCTTTGCCATAGGCAGAGGAAAGCAAGAAGAGTCATCGTGACACCAGAAAGCTGTACAACCACGAGCAGGAAAGGACACTCCTGTCCCACGAGGATCTGCCAGCACGGGCTGTGCACGACCTGCTTCTGGGTCCAGGGACCTCGCCGAGGTTCGTGGAGAAGGAACAGGCTTGCTGTGAGCCCTGTGGGAACACTGGTGGTCTGAGCATGTTACTCGTCAAGGAATAAGACAACATGCTGTCAACTTCAATGTGAAATGATAGAAGATAAAAAGTAATTCTAAAGGCAGAGACTCAGAATGTAAAGTCAAATATTTTTAAATGAAGTAATATCCTGAAGAGACAGAAAAAAACTAGCTTTAGAGTTCTTAATTTAGTGTTGATATCTGGGTTTGGGCTTAAATTTACTCAATCGGATTTTTTTTGCCCCTGGATGCAGTTCAGGGTGTATGAAGCTAACAAAGATTTTAACAAGTGTTTCTAGTGCATTACTCATTCATGCCATTTAAAATGTTACATTTAATACAGGAAAATGTGGCGTTTACTTTTCCCCCTGTGAACAGAGCATATTAACTGTTTACCTACTCGTAGAAAGTTTATGTTGTTAAACCTCAAGTGTCACATTCACTTTCATTTACTTCAGACCTTTGCCACATCCCATGAACTCTACAAAACATCATCATCGTTATCATGTGCTGCCAGCATCATATGACAAATCCTGTAAAACAGTATCTGCATTCACCCACAGCTGGCTGTTGGCCATTTTTTTCTTGACTTTAGGGTACCATAAATCACATCTATACACCACAGTTTTATGGATTGTTACTTTTTAACCAGATCTGACCTCCGAGTTAAACTGCCATCGTGGGTATCGTCGCTAAACAGCGGAGTTTATTCCTGGATATAAGCAAGCCTTCATTTCTTCACAAGCCTGCTATTTGCTTTTAAAATGCTACTTCAAATTAGTGCGTAAGGGATATGTCACACAACCACTAAACACAAGGCTCTTTTTGACATCCCCAGCAGTACAGCCAGTGCTCTGGACGTAAACACGCCACACAAGAAACAAACCCCAAAATTACTGCAACAATTTCTGACAAAATCCAACCTCCCCAGTTACCGTCCGGAGGCTTCTGCTTTGCTTACTGACATGAACGTTTGCATTCCTACATATTCTTAAGCCTACTTCATGTTTTATTAATAAATTGTGATAGGTGAGTGTCATAAGCTAAAAAAATCCTCCTGAAGGACAGCAGAGTGACTGAATTCAGCCACCACCAGGAAATGCATGTTTAACAGACATTCCTAGGGCTTTGCAAGTATCTAAGAAGCCACTGGGTGAAAGCATCGAAATATAACTATAGTAGTCATTCAGGGGATAATTACTTTTAATAAATACGGTCTTCTGCCCGAGAAACAACACAAAACCAGTTGGAACATTTTGGTGTTGGCACTCCATCCTGTCAGTTGGGACTCAGAGGCAGCACGTTAAACATCGCTACCGAAACCTACCAGGTCATACCTGCTCTATTAGAATCACAAAATCATGAAGGTTGGAAAAGACCTCAAGGATCATCAACCCAACACCACCCAACCCACTAACCCATGTCCCCAAGCACCACATTGACACGTTTCTTGACCCCCTCCAGGGATGGTGACTCCACCACGTCCCTGGGCAGCCTGTTCCAACACCTGAGCACTCTTGCAGTGGAGAAATTTTTTCTACCCCTCCAGCTGATGGATGTGCCACTGCCCTCAAGGCATGCACGAGAACTATTCCTGAACCAGTTCCTGAACAGACAGTTTCTAGCCCAGCATTTTAAGGGGAACAGAAACAAAAAAATTCAAAGTTCAACTACCTGATACAAGTCCTTTAGAAAAAAGAAAAGAGCACTTTTTCAAAACATTAAACTATGCTTTACTGATGAAAACATACATATAAGAGTACAAACTGGGAAAAATACAGATTTGGATGGAGAATTGTCAAATCCTATTTCCCCCATAAAAATACAGCTGCAGCCTGGTTACAGACCATTTCCCTGACAGCTAACAGCGGAACAACCTTCTTTTTCCCACACGCACCCATCTAAACCCACTCTGCATACAGCCAGCTTCACCTCACTGCTGAAAGAGCACACCTATAACAGCAAAAAGATTGATGTCCAGGCCAAAGGACCGAGGCAACAAATTTGAAAGCAACCCCACCAAACACAAGCAGTCACCTGAGTTATGCTTCCAAACAAAGGAGGCCAAGATGAGCCATCCTCCACATCCGCACTGGTACAAATGTACTCAACACACATTAATGTAGTTGATTATAAGTTGCTGGGTCATTTTGGTCTCCACAATTAAGACATCTTCCAACATGAAGGAGAGAATTCCCAAAGGTTACACTTGCAACCAGGAAGCCAGCATCCTTCTCTCTCTCTACAGCCAGCAGAAAAAGAGACCAGGAGCCCCGTGCTGGAGTTTGTCTCTCCGTTGGACAGGAGGGGCCAGTGATAAAACAAGCCTTTGTCTGAAGCTGGTAAACTTAACAACTATTCCTTCAAATGTTAGATTTTATACATTAATAATTGGCAAGCAGTAAATGACCTTGGTGCTTAATTATCACAACACATTCAGCACCGGAAAAAGCCGAGTAGCCAACAGTTCAGACAACAGTTCAGTCACAACAGCAAGAAAAACACCCACCAGCTCTTCTTTAACCTTTTCTGCACTGTTATTCCCTCTTTGGGAGAACGTTGACCGAGATTGTTTCTCAAAATTTACCTACCTAACACACTGAGTATATGGAACAACTAGGAATTCCTCTGCTGAAAGCTGGAACATTATCATCGCACTTATCTTTACTTAAATATTTTTGATTTTAAAAGAATGTCATACAACTACATTTTGATTTTGTAGGGTACTCAAAAGTATATCAAACACTACCATCAGGTGAAAGAATTCTAGAGAGGCAAAACAGAGCAATGTAACTTTAAACCTGTTACCGGAGCCCAGGGATAGGCATTTGCAAGATGTGACTCAGTCTGCTATCCTATGAACACTGACTATACTAAGCCACTGTACTGACTGCTGAATTAACTAATTAAAACAAATGAAAAATTAAAGTTCATTACACAACCGACAGTATCTCATTAGGTTGGCTAAACCCAAAGAAAATAAACTACTCAGAATAGGTATAGTAGCAAATTATTTCTTATTTACTTTTTCAATTTCCTAAAAAACGTTTCTGCACTAACACACTCTGGTTTAGCTGTACCAAACTGCAGCTCTTCCATCCCTACTTATGATGACAACAGCAAGGTAACTGTCAAGTGGAGACTTCTGCCAACCCAGAAAAGAAGAAAATGAGTTGGAATACAGCATAGCACAAAAGTATCTTCAGGAACAATTTGCCTTGAAAAAGTCAATGCTCACATGTTAATTGCCAAGACATTCTGTAGATGTATGCAAGTAAAACAAAGAGCAACAGTTCAGCATCTGAGAATGACGACACAAAGACCTCTTGCAAAGCTATATGCTCTGACTGCCAGACACCATTGGAGCACAGCAGCTGATGAAATTATTCTCATGGCATGTGCATTTCCTTGTGTATCTACATGCATCAACATGTTCTCAATACTGAGTACCGTAAGAATCACTCTTACCCACTTGTATTCACTTTGCACTTAGCATTCATACAGGAAATACCGACTATGCTGTTGTGTCTGCTACACAAAGCATTAAAAAAAAAAAAAAAAAGACAAGTCAATCCCTCGTGCTTAAAGCAGAAGAGAAATCTAGTTTTTCCCAACTACAAAAACTTGCTCTAGCCTGCAGCAAAGCAAGCCTGCAGTGCTCCGGATCACTTCTCAAACACTCATGCTCTCTTTCCTCCTCCCTCGCTGTGGGAAACATTTATAAAGGTCTGAAACTGGAAGGAAAAGATGCAAGTAGCCCCAGAAATACATCCTTGAAAAAGTTAAGGGCCCAGAAGGGGTGTGGTAGAGACGGGTTTGGCAGAGACCTGTACAGCTTGCTCTAAACCACCTCACCTTCCCGAGTCTTAACTGCTGCTCGAGCCAGTTCACCCCAGCTACACGCGCCTGGCTCCCTGCTCCTGCCTTCTTCTCCCCCACCACGCTGAGAAATACTGACCCGGGGCAGCGGATGGTCTGAGTAACAATGAGTACTTCAGGGGAAAAAAAGGAAAAACAAAACAAAACAATGCAAAACTAAAACTTAAACAAAACACCTCCACTGTGTCTGCAAATATTTAAATAGTTGCTGCAACCCAACAAGTTCTTGAAAACAAGCAGATTTGTTAACTCATCTTACGGCAAGAAACTCCCTTCACAAGAATGGAATGTTTCATATTCATCACTCGTCTGAAAATACGGTGTTACGTGAGCTGCAGACAAGAAACTCCCCCAATTTTGAAACACATTTGTTTCATGCTTTTTCAAACGCATCACGTTTCATCAATGATCACTTTTGTATGTGCACACACGTTTCACGTAACAAAAATGTAGCCCATTGGAAAAGGATGAGACCATTATAAAAGCACCTGGTGTAGTAAGATCATCTAACATAAGCTGTACTTTTACTGAAGAGATTTCTAAAAGGCCAGGTGTCTTCCCAGTGTTGTTTACTAAGTGCCAAGAGCCTCAGCACAGCCTAAGGAAAATAAAATAAAAAATAAACTAAACACTGTGTGGCCAAGGAAATCTGCCATCGGAGGTTACAGTGAAGTTCCGAGAAGGAGCCTTTGGGCAATCACAACCAACACACCAACTCTGTGGGTATGGCAGAAGAGAGGAGTCCACGAGAGGGGCTGGAGACAGCAGAGGACGAGATGTTGCTCACCAGCAAAGGAGACACAGCAAGAGTTCCCGTGAACTGCACTGTGTAAGATGACGACTCTCAGCAAGCTGTAGTATGGAAACATTGCTCAGACCTTTAAAAGAAAAAGCCATCATCTTATGCAAGGTTTAGTCTGGGGACCCTATACAAATCTAACAGTAGTTCTAGCATCAAGACCTTAGTGGGCCCATGTGAACCTCATGAAGTTCAACAAGGCCAAGTGCAAGGTCCTGCACGTGGGGCAGGGCAACCCCAGCACAGATACAGGCTGGGTGGAGAATGGATTGAGAGCAGCTCTGAGGAAAAGGACTTGGGGATGTTGGTGGATGAGAAGCTGAACATGAGCCGGCTAGTGGAGGGTGTCCCTGCCCAGGGCAGGGGGGTTGGAACTGGATGCTCTTTAAAGGTCCCTTCCAACCCAAACCATTCTACGATTCTATGAATTTCAAGTCTACCAAAAAGCAACATCTCGCTTTTACAAAGCCTAACCAAAATCACTAGCTGCAAAAACCTCAGTGGAATGTTCTCCCATCTGTCACCTTGCAGGAGCAAGTGGTTGTGGGGAAGTCTTTCCAGAGGGTTCTGCCCAACCGGGCTCACTGGCTGTTTGGAAATTCACCCCTCACTAGACCCTGTGAGCACCGAAGATCTTTGTGGCACCTGATGTCACTGTTCCCCCACAGGCACTGTGCACGCCTGCACTCCCCACAGCCAGTACGGGTGGGATTTGTTGAGATGTGGCTTATGCAGTGGTACCCTACTGCACCAACAGCTCAAAATCAGAACAAAACAAAAAAAAGCCCTCAGTAACACGAAAGCTAGGCTGAAACAGCTCTTACTTGCAGCAATGTAGTTGCATCTACAACGTAAGTAGAATTTCTTAAGAAAATTCTAGCTAGTTATAAAATTCTGTTTAACTTTAGTACCAGCTCTCTCCAGCCAGTGTTTGTCCAACTGCAACTGCTCTTATACAAAACCAAGATGAATTTTGCACAACTCTAAGCTCGTAAAACTAACCACAGAGGTTGTGGCCTTTTGACTATGACATTAGGTAGTCAAACTTGATTCATATCAGGATCAATGAGGTCTGATGACTTCCTCTGTGATTCCTGCTCTTCTGCCAGTTTCTTAAGCTACCGTTCTCTCAAGAACATTGTTCCTATTTTAGTTCCTACTAACAAAATAGAGAGGTTTCTGTCCCAATTTTTGGTAATTAAAATAACCCGAGCAGAGCTTCCTGACAAACTGAGGAATGAGCATGCCAAGGGGATCTGCGCAGCATTTTCAACCAACAGCAATACCTAAGCCAGTAATAGCAACAAGCAAAAAGAGGAAAAGCAGCAAAACCCAAAAGACAACATCAAATGTCAGCAAGACCAAAAGGAAAAAAAAAAAAAAAAAAAA
>VZTO01023383.1:0-23007 GCA_013400615.1 Syrrhaptes paradoxus | reverse complement strand
AAGAACTCCTCAGTTATGGTCTGGACACTACTTCAGAAGCATTACCAAACTGAACAGAGGACAAGAAAAACAGAAGAAAACCAATATGGTCAGGAGACAGAGTCCAAACGAGGTTGTTCAAAGCAACTGAACTCCTTCAGACTGTGCAAGGCAGCCCCAGCGAAACCAGCCGGCACTGAGAGGGGGAGAGAGGCAGTACAAGGCAGAACTCGACAAACAGATAAAGGCATCAAATCCAAACCAAAGGCATGTAAGCCGTCTCACAGTGACGCAGAACGAACACTACAGAGCAGCCAGGCACGTTCCCTTAGGGATCTAGCTTGAGTAACTCAAGGTGACAAAGTGAGCTCTGAAGTTACCGACCCCTGCAGCTGAGACCACACTGGGTGACCACTGGCAGAAGTGCCCAAGCACACCATAGCTTAGATCACACTCACCACACAGCCTCACCAAGGGCAAGTAACTGCAAACCCCTCCAGCTAGCACTTTAATGGTGTGTTTACACCCTCATGTACCATCTTTTCCAAGTGTAAACATCAGAAAGAACAAACGCTTCCTGAAGACTGACACTGACTCTCCCTAAGCTCATGAAGTTTAAATTCTCCTCCAGTTAGGTCATTTTCCAGCCTTCCCCACCCATTCATGCTCTACACCTCATACCCTCCTACTGTTAAATTGGAATGCCCCGTTTCCCCACCCAACGCACCCCACTGCCAAGCTATTGCTCATCTTCAGGTGACCCAGCACCAGAACTGATGTGTTTGTTCTCTTTTAGGACCATGCACCCCCTGGTTTCTCTTTGAGCTCTGTATACAAGATGAAACAAAAGCTACCATTTGGCTTCAGGTCTGCCAAACACCAGAGACCTCAGCTCCAGCTCAAAAGTAGAAAAGCAGATCACGCAAATAATAATTACAAAAAAAATAATATAACAAAGTCCTTACTTTGATTCCCAAATACTTAAAGGAAATGCCATCACACAGCATAAATGCTGGTTTGGTATGTAAATATCTGGTCACTAGCTTCCATAAGCCGAATTGCCAAAGCTGCACATTACGATAAGGAATCGGGACACCAGAATTTTAATCCTCTGTAGACTACCATAAATGGCAGCTAATAGCACATCTTGGTGTAACCAGCAGGGGCTCGTACTACTTAAAGCAAACGTATATTGCATTGCACATCACCTTTTGCCACACCGAGAAAGAGGCCAAAGGCAGACTGAATGCCAGTAACATATCCTAACTGTTACAAACACAGATGAACCCAACAAGTTCATCCCCTCACAAGAAAATCAGAGACATACTCATAACCACCAATTTAAGAAAAAACAAAGCAAAACAAAAACAAAAACCCAAAAGAAAAACAACAGAAACTTTTGAGTGCGTTTGAATTTTTTGGTAATTCATCAGCAACTCAAGAACTTCCCACAACTTAACTAATTTTTCAGAAAAATACCTAAAGAAGAAAGCCTACACTTTAGTGACAATACCATACATTAGTACTTTCAGATGAGTCATACTGGCCCCTGAAATTCAGGCAATCCTATAATTCCAACAGAGAAAGTAAAGAGCTGAATCGTAACCTTAAGCCTACCAGTAACTTCCTTCTCCCTGGGTGCCCCCCTGAATGGTTTAGAAATACCCCGGGGACTACCAGTTCACAGCTCTGCACTCACCTGTCTGGGTGAGTTTTGCCCTTTAGCTATATAACCCTCTCACTGCAGCATAATCCAGTAAAATTAAGTAAATCCAGAGATAAGCAAGCAAGCAACCCGTCCCGAGTTTTATCAGTTTGATAAATACATACGTGTATAAATAACAGAACAGAGAGACACAGCTACATGATAATTTGTTTTTCAAGTCCCTCAATAAGAAAACATTGCCCAACACCACTTCGTGGTACCTATCAAAGTGAAAATGGAACTTGTATTTTAGAAAAATAACAATAATAATACACACAGAATGCAAGACAAATCAAATAAACCAAGCACTGCGGATGGCGGCATCAAAGGCTGGTACAGGGTCTGCAGGAAACCTCAGATGCTCGACCTCAGGCCACTGCGAAGAGGCTGGGCTGGAAAAAGACATCTGTACTTTCTGTCTTACTAACAGAATAATAAACAGCAAGTAAATCAGAGGTTTCCAAATAGTACCAACGTTGATTTGCCCCTTTTATTAAAGGAGCAAGTACTAGAAACTAACGACAATCAGCATCTGCCCACTAACAGGTACAACCCTGGGACCGTTTACTATCCTCCCTCTGCACAGGAACTGTAATTCTTTCAGAAACAGAACTAGCTCCTACGAACACTGACATTATCAGGGGGTGCCTCCTTTGTCATCTCCTTGTATCAGTCTGTTCTTCCTACAAAAGGTACGGGCGTAATTTATAGGTGATGGATGGAAACACAGACAATGCTCTAAAGAGCATCATGAACTCAGAGGAAACTCCCCCTTCAGAAACGGGCAATGAAAACAGGCAAGACTCTTGTCCAAATCTACTCAGTCTTGGGAAAAAAAAAAAAGGGAATGGAAAAAAATAAATTGCCAAGCTCACCAGTGTCACTGCTAAAGTGATTCTGAGGGATGAGACTGAAAGCTTTCTCTTAACATAAAAGAGCATGAGAGCCATCTAAGGCAGTTATCAACAGCAAAGAAAAAGGAAAGTTTCCAGAGCTACCCAGAGAAAGTGACACAGAACATGTTCTGTCAGTAAACCCATCGGTTTTCTTGGGGAGATGAGTACAATGGGCAAGAATGGCCAAACAGTCATTTCAGCAGAAGGCAGTAATTGCAAAAAAAATCATCTACACTATTCCAATCTCAAAAAAAAAAAAATCTGAAACACATGCTTTAAAAAAAATCCCCTGAAAATCCACAGAAAATTATCAGTGGGCTGGAACACCTCTCCTACAGAGAGTGCTCAGAGGGGACTTGTAAGAAAGACGGGGACAGACTTTTGAGCAAGGTCTCCAGTGACAAGACAAGGGGCAATGGTTTTAAACTGCAGGAGGGTAGATTTACACTGGATATAACAAAAATATTTTTTCCTGTGCGGGGGGTGAGGCAGTGGCCCAGGGTGCCCAGAGAAGCTGTGGATGCCCCATCCCTGGAGGGGTTCAAGGCCAGGGTTGGGTGGGACTTGGAGCATCCTGATGTACTGGAAGGTGTCCTGCCCACAGCAGGGATTTAGACTAGATGATCTTTAAAGGACTCTTCCAACCTAAATCATTCAATGGTTCTAAACCAACCTTTAATTCTGGTACTGTTCCAGAAGAGTTTGTATTTTCACAGAAGTGCTGGGAAGGTGTGGCACCTGAACAGCACCAAATGGGCCAAAACCTACCATCAGCACCGACAGGATCTCAGCAGCAGGGAGAACTGCAGACCATAACAACTTCCACATTAGCCACATCCTGACCAGAGCTCAGCTCTCTCATTTTTGGCAGCACGCTCACTCTCTGCAAGGTTTGAGAAAGTCCTAGGCTTCCCTAAAGCTAGGTATGAGGCCAAGAAGAATACGGACTGTGGATCACAGCTAAACTTTGCTCAGATTTTGACACAGCCTAAGACAAATGTTCTCCTGCCTTTTACAGACTACGAGTGATAAGAAATCCAGCTCAAGAACATCACTCCCACTTCTCGTCCAGAAAATGTCCATAAGATGGTCTAAGGCAGAAGATGGAGATCAAAGTCCAATTGTATTTTTACTGACTGGTTTTAAAGCCACAAATACATCATCAGAACACTACTCGCCACCCCTGCCACGTACAAAATGTTATTGATTAATTTAACAGGAACGCATCCCTGCTCCAAAGATTCTGTTAAAGCCAACAGTGACTAAAAACTACCAACCAGCCTTACCACAAAAATGATTGTTAATTTTCACTCCAAGTGTTACCAAACCTACACAGGAGACCAGACTTGGCCAAATCCATCTTTCAGAATAAATCTGGGCTAGCTTTCAGGCTTTCAACAGCAAGCCCCACGGTGCCGGCACTGTCTCGCCACATGCCAGAGAGCCATCCCTGAGGCTGGGAACAGTGCTAAAGCACAGCAACCGCAGGCACACGCCAGCACAATCCATAGGATTTAACGGAAACTGGAAGTAACACATGCACAGTCACGGCTAGCAGGACCAACACTTAAGCCTAATGACAGATTTTGCACAGGAGCTCACGCAGAGGCCAAGCCACCGCGGTCACACGTTAGGAACCGCCTGTTTGTTTTGGCAAGGCGGCCGAAAGGGGACCCAAGGAAAGCTTTTAGTCAGGTTGTAAATTAAGCTGCAAAATGTGGCTTGGGTGTTTTTAAATTCAAAACTTCCTGAGCAATTACAGCTGGAACAAAATTTCTGGGAGAATGAGCATGGTCGTGCTGCCACTGGTACCTCCCCACTGGACTGGGCAGCTGAGAGACGAGAGCCTTTATCCACGGACCTAAGCCTTCATTTCAGAATATGCAAAATATCTTATACAAAGAGCACACCTCCAGAGTTTGGGAAACTCATCACACCCCCTTTCCCCTTCTCCTCCTTCAGTTACATGAATATTTAGTTTCCATTTCGTCTTCCTTTCTTTAAAAATTATCCTAGAGTTTACCATTACACTGGGGCTTACATTAATTTTCATCATGAGAACAAAATGAAAAATTAAACCACTGACATTATTTCCAAGGTTAAGTGACACCTTTCCTCTATTTTGTTACTTTACAGCATTTCCTACAATATTCTGAATCAAACTGCACACATTTTAGAGCAAGACCAGAGAAGTCATATAGAAGCCCTGCATGGCTTGGGGGGGGGGGTTGTGTGGTTTTATTTTTGTCGAGGTTTTAGTAACATCCATTATCTCAATAAAAGGACACATTTCTGAAGTGTAGGGCATATTATTTACAGATTTTTTCAATTCATTCCTTGTCCTAAATCCAAAAATAAGTTTGAAACTTAACGGATACTTCTCTGTTAGCAAGAAATACAGTACCGCAGGAGCACATCCATAATTGAAGTTTTATTTTTTAATACTGTGCATTAGTGACCATATAACATCCAGCTACTGGTCATATAGCATTACTGAAACAGCAAGAAAGTCCTTAAAACAATGGGAAGACAGCTTCTCATCACTTTTCTCAAATAATGTAAGCTAAGCAATTCTTCCTTCCTCCTTCCTAAAGGACAGACTATTCCTGCTACAACACAAACACTTTGCCTTAGACCCCCAAAGTTTAACACCGGAAATGTACACTCCTTTTAAAAACCAGAGCTCAAACACCAGCCAAACCAAGTTCTCCCCTTCAGACTTTATATAACAGTAGAGATCTTGCTCTCTAAGAACAAAGCATGACTAAAGCCATCTTCAGTTCCCTCTAAACTGTCCCAACACGACCCAGCAGCCCCCAGCCTGCTTATTCAGTCTACAAATCCCCTGAATCATTGTGTTTTGCCTAAAACTGAGGTACGGGTTTCTCTCGCCGGAGGAGGTTAATCTTGTTGGACAGGAGAGAAGTGAATGAGGGCTTCGAGCCAAGAGCAAAGCTAACACTGGCAGTTGTGCGGATCTAATCAGGCATTGGAATCATATCACTTCATAAAAAGTAAACTTTGCTTTCATTTATGGGCAATACATAAAATGTAAATCTCTTAAAAACCCACTGGGAGACACTATTAAAAACACCTTCAAGGGGAGCATACAGGACTCACACCCAGAAGTTTTATGTTCCCAGATACAAGCTCAGTGCAATGTTACTCCTTCCCACAAACCACAAATACCTCTACCAAAAAAAAGTAAAACCCACTTTCCCCTCTACTAGGACAACTCAGCCCCCTTACTCACTATGACATGCTCCACTTACAATCAACTAGGAAACTACATCCAGGACATTTAGTGACTTGGGAAGAGCTTTCCAAAAAAAAAAAAAAAACCCACCAAAAGCAACACACACACACAAAAACCCCAAACAAACAAACCAACCTGAAAAAGCAGGTGAGATAATTTAATAGCTCACTGCCCCAAGGACAGAAGTCCCATTCCCCATTTCTCAGTCCCCTCCTTCCCAGCTCAGGCAATACCAGCCCTGGTGCCTGCAAGCCAGCTAAGGGCACTGCAGCAGCAGGGAAAGCTCTCTGCCAAAGTGCATGGTTTAATCCACTTAAATAACTCCTCCCAGTTCAAGAAGAATCCCAGAATGGTTTGGGTTGGAAAGGACCTTAAAGATCATCCAGTCCCACCCCCCTGCCATGGGCAGGAACACCCTCCACTAGCCCAGGTTGCTCAAAGCCTCATCCAGCCTGGCCTTGAACACCTCCAGGGATGGGGCATCCACAGCTTCTCTGGGAACCTGGGCCACTGCCTCACCACCCGCACAATGAAAAATTTCTTCCTAATGTCTAGTCTAAATCTCCCCTCTTCCAGCTTATACCCATTACCCCTTGTCCTCTCCCTACACCCCCTGATACAGAGCCCCTCCCCATCTCCCCTGTAGCCCCCTTTCAGCACTGGAAGCTGCTCTAAGGTCTCCCCGGAGCCTTCTCTTCTCCAGGCTGAACAACTCCAACTCTCTCATAGGACAGAAGTAGAAGGTACATCCATGAGAAGGCAGAGATGAGAGCAGAAACTCAGCAAGTTGTTCCATTGGCTCTCCACATCTCTGAAAACACCTGCAAAGCACGCGGTCTAAGAGAACCAACGCAGACTGAACATCTCCCTTCACCACGGCACAAACATGAGTCCAGTTGGAATTCCAAGTTCAAGCAGACTTACTTGATTGTTTTTTAACATACAATCCTTTCTCAGACAAAAGCTCCCCTTTACTAAAAGCAAAATATTTGATGCAGAAATACAACGAATATCTGAAACATTACTTAAGGATATTTTCTTAACTATTCAGGTTTAAAACTCAGACCTTTCTAAACCTAATGGTTTTTTCCATAGCTTTGAAGATTTTGTTCAATATTGCTGAACAGTCAGCACATTTTCTCGTCTCCCCCAGTAGATGTTACCTGCAACATTTTGCAAAAAATCTCAAACTGCGTACGAGCACGGCCTGAACTACCTGGGCTCAGCTTAAGTCCAGATGTTCCAGGTCAACCTTGAAAATCGTTACTTTTATCTTCACAGAATAAAGACAAGTTTTTAAATATCTCAAAAAGAAGCATGTGCATACAGTATTTACCAAACAACGGTATCTTCTGCCCTCATGTTTGTGCAACACAAAGGGAAAAGGGTCAACATAGGAGAAACTCCATTGGCAGACCTTCTGGAACCAATTCCTAGCATTTCTTGGAGCCAGCTGATGTCAAGGATGGTTGACATCCCATTTCCCAACTGTAAAAGTAGGGCACTTCATGTGGGTCACAGAGATTTGCCCAATATGACCTTGGGATTTAAGTAGCGCTCTTCTAGAACAGTTATTTTTAACTGCTGGTTCAGCAGCCCCCAGAAGGGGATTAAGAAAAAATAATATTCTAAAGACCCCACAGATATTAAATTTCCAGCAGCATCCAGGCACCCAGCAGAAACTTCAGGAAGTCCAGAAATCAAAAGGACTAAATTATTTTTGCAAGGTAATGAGCAGCACTGGCATCACAGCGGACGTGGCAGGTTCAAACCACGTTATCAGCTACACATCTACAAATATAAAATACAGGCCATACACTTGAGATGGGGAGCATCAAGAAAGGCAATCAAGTGGAACTGCCTAAATAAGCGAAAAGGATCAGGTGTAGGTGGGACAGAAACACACTGAACAGCCACTTCCACTTTTTTATTCCATTAACATTCTTGAAGAAATTTCTCATCACTCCCAAGAAACAGCCACAACCCAATTTAAATCAACCTGCTGTATATCACTGGGATTCACCCAGGAGACACATGAGGGAAAAACAAACTTAATTAGATCAATTCAGATCAGTTGCTATAAAATCCACTGGTTTTGTTATTTGGCACATTTAAACCTATTATCCAGTTAATCAATTAGAGAAGAGGATAACGTGAAATAATTCTTAAGCGTGCTTCAAAGATACTTAAACCTTCCTACACTTTTTTCTTTTAATTCAAACACCTATTGTGATCAACATAAGCATCTTTAAAGGCTTCCTCCAATTCTAGCCCAATCTAACCGAATATTTTCAAAATCCTTCCCACTAAAAATTATATTATTACTAATTTCTAAGCTTGAAGACACATCCCCATGTTCTTCCAAAGCCAAGGCACATCTTGCACATCGTTACAACTTCTCTGTATATGCTGAGTACCAGTCACACAGAAATTCCACGCAGCTTTAAATAAACCCTTTGCCAAGCAAAAAAAGGATAAGGACCATGGAATCACAGGTTAAACACATACAATGTTTACATGAAAAGCAGAAGACAGAATTCTCCCATCTAGCAGAAACACATGTAACACACATTCCCTGGAAACAGGCACTGTTCTAAACAGAAAGACCATCAATCATTCTGAAAATCTTTCGTAGAATTATTTTAACCAATAACAGAGATTTGAAATTAGGACTAGGCTTTTTTTCCCAGATCAATTTTTCTGTCTGATGTGCAAGACATACACCCAGCTTGCAGAGCAGCTGCCTTCTGGATTTATTTTCAGGCCATAGACACAGACAAAAGCAAGTGCTAGTGCCGTCCGCCAGAAACTCTTGAAAGTCAATTCCTGGCGAGTTTCAGCATTTGCGGATATTGCAAGTGCTCAGAAACATCAACAATGTCAATCTAAAGGTCTAGGAGACTGTTCCACAAGTCCTGATAATAAAAACATTTCATGAATGTATTTGTGATCACAAACAAGAGCCCCGCTGCTGACTGCCCAACACTAAACCATCCAACAGTCTCAGGTTTTTTTTGCAGAAAACTAACATGTTACCAGTTTTTAAAGGATGAAAAAAAAACAATTTTAAACCAGACAGACTGAGTGGAAGAGACTGTGCTGCAGTTGAAGGAAAAACTGTGGGATCTCATGAAACTTCTCATCAATGGACCCAGAAGAAGACAACCCGATGACTCCCTTGCTCAGGGCTTCAGCAAGCATCTTCCCCAGCTTTCGGGACTTCTGGTCCACAAAACTCAAGTTCACTCAAGCACTCTACTTGGGACCCCAGTCTGGAGACCTCCAGCACTTACTATATTCCAACAAACACATTCTTTATTGCAGACACACATAGTCCATGTATCTTCTTGGTAAATTCATCCAAAATGTGAGCTCCATGCGAGCTTATATTACAGCGATCAGGAAATTCTACACAAAGCCAAATATGACTGACTCAGATTCCTCCTTGTGAACAGAAATATTTCAAATGTGCTTCCACGATGGATACTTCTTCACGTTGTCGAAGGACGTGTGCACCCTCTCGGATGGGCAGGGCGGGTTAATACTAAACTTCTCATAGATTTCCTGTATTTCCTCTCTGAAGCAAAAATCATCCTCGGGGAAGAGTTTTTGGGTTTGAATTATTGATGGGAACTAGAAAACCAAAAGTTTATCAGTATAATTGTCCTACAACATCATATGATTGGAGATCTTCTATAGTCAGCTTAGAAAAAAATCAAAACAGTGTAAAAGAAACAATCGTGTGTAGAATAGACATAAATCTGACTACAATGGAGAACCTGGAAGGTTAATTCAAGCCAGGCACCTCCTCAGAAACGCAGAAAAGCCCAATTCCTTGGCTTGGTGCCAAGACAGAGCAATCGACACATGGGGTTCAGTCACCTTTCAGAGACCTGAACGAAGCCTTGAGGGAAGAACTCAAGAATAGCCGAGTTCAAAAGGAGTAGGATGAGAGTACAAAGCAGCCCAACTCACACAACCCACTGAACTAAAAAAAGAAAAACAAAAAAATATCCAACACACCACAAAACACCCCAACCGACCCACAGACCCATTTTGCCAAACGCATGACAGATGAATCAGAACCTTGTCACACCCCGTTAACAGACACTCCGCCTCTCTTCAGGAAGACTCAGGATCCACAAGAGCATACCTGGCTTCAATTACAGGGGCGTACATGTTTCCTTTTGTTGATTGAAGGACACAAGGTCTGAAGAATTATCTTATTATTTCTATTAATAAATAAAGGATATTTAAAAGAAGCACTCTACAGTTCAAAAGGCTATATTTAAACCTAGAGTACCTTTTTGCCACCGTATCCCCACAAAAACCAAAAGCAGCTGATATTTCTTTCTTACTGCACAGAAAGAAAATTTATAATATTAACCATCAACCTGACACTGCATTTCGGTATCGATGCTCTGCTGAAAGGAAATTCACATCTTCCAGAGTTTCTGCTTTATTTGGGTGACTAGTAAAAAGGACTGGCTAGCTATAATGGTTTACCCTGACAAACTTAAAAAAAAAAAATACATGCTTCTTGAATAACTCAAATAACTTGGGAATAACAGGGAAAACGAGAAATTAACCAAGTGCCTTCTCGGATGCCTGCACAACCAGCAGCAGCCGTTTCCTATACTCGCTCCACAGACAAGGGCGAGCTGTGCTGGCTAACCTCTGAGTGTTACGACCTGTGAAGGATACAGACCTAATTCTGCTAAAAGAAAAGTACCGCTGCATCTAGTCTGCTAAGAGATAATAAATATCCTTTTATTTAGAAGTGAAGGGTTAGCAAAAATCTGCTGCAGTTCACATTTAAGCGTACAACAGGGACACACAAGCGCATTTTGAAGGTTATCCCAAAAGACTTTGGATATTCAGCTCATTCAGCTTTTACTGCATGCTGTAACTGAACTATTTTCTCCAGGCACCCATCAGCCTGTGCTGTGTGACGATCCTCCTCTGACCAGGAAGCTTTGCACATCATTCCAGAAGTGTACACAGGGCGTCTCCTGTAATAACAGCCCAGGGAACCCTCCTGGCTTCAGAGACAAACCCTGAGCCACCCAGGAAGGGCTCCAACACCTCCTGTAAGCCTTCGCTGCTGCGGGTCTCTCGAGTGGGTTTCATAATGGAAAACCCAAGGGAAAGGAGGGGTGGGACAGAGGACTCATTTTTCACCTGACCTGCCCTTCTGCTGTGGCAGAGCAACAGGAGGCAGGCCTTGATTGTTGTGAATTATTTTCATCTTCTTTGGCACTCAGCTTCCCCTTCTTTCTCTATGTATCCCATAATTTATCTCTTCTCCCAGCCTCAAAATGTTTTTGGTTTTTTTGGGGGGGGGCTCTTTAGAGAGAAACTCACATTTATTGATAAAATTTCAGCTATCAGAAAGCCCAGACAGACAGAAATGGCAGGACCAGGGAAGATATTTAAGAGAAAACATGGTGGCAGAAAGGGCTGATCCTAGAAAACCATGACTGGTGCTATTCCAGGTAAGAAAACCTGCCTGAAACGCAAACACCAGGAGGCCAGGAGCTGCTCACCCTGCCGGAGGAGCCGTGCTGGTCCTGCACCGCGCTGTGCCTCTGAGCCCAGCTGGCCCGCAAAGCTCTGCCCGCAAGGTGAACCGCATGCTCGCCTTCGCTCGGCGTGCCCACAGCTCGGCCAAGCCCCTGTACCAACCCATCCTCTCCCTACACCACAGGACTGCTTCGACCTACACCACCCTGCTCAACACCAGTGGCTTCGTGTCTCTGGGATTCGCTCCCATTTCTCAAGCCCTTCTACTTGGAGCTGCTTCCCCCTTACACATGAAGCTGCAGCTAAAACTAGCTTATAAAGCCGACCTTCATCCCAGTGCAGCAGTATTCCCCCCACTTATAATTTTCCCAAAATAGGAAAACAGATTGCTGCTTTGGTTTAGGAACTGGGCAGCAGAAGGCACAGGGGTTTCTTTGCTGGGATGCTCCTGGCACGGGGGTGCGGTGCTTCTGCTGACCCAGAACAAGATCGATGCAATACCATCCGGTGCAAGGATCACTGCGAGCAGCCGCAGCAAAGCAGCAACCCACACCAGCCTGCAACAACAGAAACCACTCCTTCCTGCTGACTCAGATGGGAACAGACACGTTCCACTGCAGGGCTTCCCAGGTTGTGCTGGGCACACGTGAGCAAAGCCTGCTGCCACAGGAGTGTTCGCCACAGCAAGTGTCCCCTCCGCATCACTCTCCCAACCTCAGGCTGACAAGCGGGGTAATTGTAGGTTACAGCTTCCAAGTAATTATGGCCATGCCAAACCCAGCGCTCACTGGTATTTCCACATGGGTCACACTCAACAAGCGAAAGCAGAGTGAAGGAAAACACAGATTTTGATGAAAACTCTCTTTCCAGTCCTTAAATTCTGCTTCCACCAGATGTTCTGCCCTGCGTCCCTCCACTACTCTTCTCACTAGACAGGAAGCCTGGCTGCCAAGTAAAACAAAACCCAGCATCTCTTTCATCCTCAGCAAACTGTACCGATGCAGCCAGTTTTACTTGCTCTGTTGTACAAACTCTAATTGCAATCTGTCTCGGTATCTGCAGCCCACGAAGAGCGAGCGTGTGAAGCTCATGCTCATTTGTAGGACTGATGCCATGCAAATCACTCTCATTTCCAGCAGGTTGTGAAACATAAAAGACAGGATATCCTGGAAGCAGCAAAGTAAAAGAAAAAGAAAAGAAAAAAGCCAGAAAAGGCAGGTGTCCTGGAAACAGTGCGTACGCAGGGCTTCTCTAAGGGCAGCAGCTGGTCCTGGAAGCAGAAGTTGGATTCCCAGGGAGCCACCTTGTGAAGCCACCCACAAATACCTGCACTTGAAGCACAAGGAGCCAGACCACACCCCTGCTGCAGCCTGGATCCCGGAGCAATCCCAGCAGCTAACGATGGGCAAGATACCATGCAACCCAGGAGGGCAACCCAGGTGACATGCTAACAACATACACTGGAGTATTCATGATGTCTGATGTGCTAGTGAACTCCAAATGAACACTATCACATGCATCTGGGTCAACATTTGACTGCCATCACACTCACCAGTGCAAAGAGGTATCAGCCATCACCGAACCCAGGGCTGCAGCCCACGGATGACTCACTCTATCCCGAAGAACCTGAGCTCCACACCAAGCCATCCTCATCACCCCAGGTGGGTGGGGGCCCTTGGAGGAGGGCCCTGGTACCCAAAAAAGGGGAAATCCTCCCTCAGCTACAGGAAGATATTTTTTAAAACCCTTAATTCTTCTCCCACCTTTTCTTCTTGTTAGTACTGAAATATATACTAAGACCTTACAGAGGTACAGTAACAGAGAAGGTGCTTCAGGCTTTCTAACTTCCCTAGGTACAGGCTCTTAGCTTATATTAAAAATTCAACATAGTCCAAACCCTTGCAGGAGACGCTTGAGGGAAGTGGTGATGTGGCAGAAGTTACTTGAGGACTGCTAAGCCATGAGCTTCAAAAATAAACAGCCTCCCACACCATCCACCAGATTTTAAATGCTTGCTAACATCATTAGGCTAATTCCTCACAACATAAAACTGTTTTTCCTGCAAATGTGGCTGCTATTGCATACCCCACTTGCTTCTCCTGCATCTTCAAGTGTGTGAGGGTTACGCAGCTTTTCTTTAAGCAAAGGCTTGAAAAAAGTACAATTAAATACTCGGAAAAAAACCTGTATTTTTCACACCGATGTGCTTACTTCATTGTCAGACTAAAGACTACCGGTCAGACTTCTGTGGGCTTGCCTGCCTGCAAGATGTTCATCACAAAGTTGGGCCGCGAATTGGAAATGAGCAGTTGATCAAACTAAACAAAACAAAGGCACAGAGAGCTCCATGCACAGCGGTATCTTGCCCGTTCAGACTTCTCCATAATGTATGTACAGCGGAGACAGTAACAGATCCCTTTGAGAAGGCTCCTGTCATACCCAGATCCCCTCAAACCTCCTTGGCCATCTCCAACAAGGTGACCTGGTGGAAATAAGAGAGGCTGCTACGTGCCAAGCCCCAGGAAAAGAGAAGCCAGTTAGCTTTCATTAATGACAACTAACCGCACCTCAGCACACCTTCAGATGCCACTACCAAACCTTTACCTGTCTCAGGGTGAAACACTTATCCCAGATTCCAAAGCCTCGTGTTCTTCTTCTGTCCACGGCATGCACCCGGGGGCCAGTGCCTGGGCACTGTGCGGCTCAGGAGCATCTTTCGCTGGAGGAGGAAAGCATGGCTTTTAACTCCAGCCCAGGCAGGACAGGTAGGACAGCCCCTGATGCTAACTTGTTTTGCCTTCAAGCAGTCAAACCAGCACTTTTCTTCCACTGCAATCCTCAAGAGTTCCCTCTTAAATCCACTGGGGTCCCTTCGGTCCTCTCAGCTCCCCAACCCTTCCCACCTTGGCATCGTCCTTCCGCCTACCTGTGTTCCTCAAGAAGGAGCTCACTTCAAACTACCCTTCTTCTTCCTGTCAGTCTCCTTCTCCTCTACTTCCACCTCCTCCCCAGGGCTGGAGCAGCAGAGTCACTCAGCAAACACGCCAGCGGCATAAAGTGGCCTTTGTCCGCCCTCCCTCCCCCGGGGACTCAGACAGAAACCAGGGTTAACACAGAAAACATCTCAAAGAGCTGGTTCTCCCTGAAACCACACACTTCCATCTGATGCACTGAACCAGTCAATGCTTATTACTCTCATGGATTCACAATTTTTTACTAAAAATAAAAAGGGAAATAATGGAACTGCATTTTTTAAAGGGATAGAAAAAAAATTCTCCTTCTGCAGAGCTCGGTAAGTGATCCGGGGCTGTAACACAATGGTTTGCAACCAGAGCTGCAAAGGGCTATTTAACAGAAAAAGTCTATGAATCAGCTTAATACCTTAAAACCCCTGCTAGGCTACACGAACAGACACACAACTCCATATCAACAGAAACAAAAAAGCTGCCCTCCAACACTTGTTAAAAACAAGTACTTTCAGTTCGAAGCCAAAAGAAATCCGATGTAGTATTTTCTAAACACACATATGCATGAAAAACTGGGAAAGGCTGCAAGGATTTAAATTTAAAGAGAACAATCCACAAGAGTATATGGTCAACATATTATTTATATTTATCATTGTTGCTTTGGTGATGAAGATCTATAATTACAATTTAGCATATAACACAAATGCCTGTAGCATCAGATCCCACACCATGGAAAGGCTGTGTGTTCATTTACAACAGGAAAGACTGTGAAAGCCTGAAGAAAAGCAGTTACTCAGTCCACTGCACTGCAAAAACCATCTTCTGTAGGTGTCGACCTTCTGAGCAAGACACGACTTGTCTACCTTGATAACAGGCTAAGAAACTTCATGTCTAAGATTCCCCTCCCTGGGTTAGTAAGAAATAAGCTTTTTCTTTGAAAGGATGTAGAACTTCAAAGCAAAACATAAAACAAGATCTAAAATGTTTCAGATTGCCACCAGCATATGATACAAAATGTATCTGAAAAAGTATCCTTCCCCTAAACAAAGCTTAAAATTTGTTCTTGTATAAATGATATAAAATATCCTAAGGCGTTACATGACTTTTCAAAAGCCCATCACGCCTCTCCAAACACCTGAAGGAAAAACTATTTTAATTTATTACATTCATGCAGTGAACCAAGCATTGTCCCAAGGTCCATATAACCTGAGACTGTCTGACCACGATGAGTTTCAGACGCTTGAGAAGATGCCAGGTACTGTAATGGGCTGACAACCAAAGACAAACACCATCACACTGTCTCTGAACCTCGTTTCTCCTGTATGGTTGCAGTTAAATGCTCTGTTCCCAACAGTTCTGATTCAACACAACTATGACATACAAACCCGCTTCTCTTCTTCCTCCTGAAAACTCAGAAATTTGAAGCAATGCTCTTAACCCTGGAAGATCAGTTACTGAAATCTATAAAAACTATTAAAGTCTTCAAGATACAGCTTGATCCCAGCAAACAGCAAAGAAGGGCAACAAAGCGATGATGCAACACGCACATGTATTCCCACAAATGAATATGCACCTTGCAGGTCTATTTTTGGAAAAAATTAAAAGAGGAAGAGAAAACAGGCCTAGCAACATGCTCATCAGAAGGCAAGCCAACAAGTATGAGAAAAGGAGAAACAGGCATCCTGTAGCATGCACGTCAATAACCCTCCTTGAGCTAGGGCAGAATTACGCTGCAGGGTGCCATTCGTGTACCCAAGCCCCTGCCAAAAGGCTTGTTGCATGAACACGGCAAAAACTTTAAAGCAACTGGCAAACACTGAGGAAATAACTTACCAGCGGTCCAAAAAATCAGACAAAGATTTATCTCGTTAGCTTCCCTATTTTTGTAAAGGAACCCAGGTAAGGAAAAAAAAACCCCACAAACATAAAAGAAATTCCTTCCCACCCCCAAAACCACCACATGCACTAAACCCAAGCGTTCGTACCTTTATACAGCCATAAAAGTCCATGTTATCTCAGGGCTCTCTGAAACCTCTGGTGTTTTAAAATCTCTTCGGGTCCTACTACTTTTACTCTGCAATTCCCTGTGTACGGTCTCGATGTCCACATTCCTCTCTGCAACAGGGCTACTGGAGACACTCATGTACCTTCTGGCAGAGGCAATGAAGGGTCACACAGGTTTAAAAGACCGCAAAAAATGCTGTAGTGTCATGAGAGCTGAACTGGTAGCAGCTCACCACCCCAAGAAGGGTAAACCCTTCAGAGAATCGTAGGATGGTTTGGGTTGGAAGGGACCTTAAAGATCATTGAGTCCCACCCCCCTGCCATGGACAGGGACACCCTCCACTAGCCCAGGTTGCCCAAAGCCTCATCCAGCCTGGCCTTGAACCCCTCCAGGGATGGGGCATCCACAGCTTCTCTGGGCAACCTGGGCCACTGCCTCACCACCCTCACAGGGAAAAATTTCTTCCTAATATCTAATCTAAATCTACCGTCTAGTTGAAAACCATCTCCCCTTGTCCTAGCACTCCATGCCCTTGTATAAAGTCCCTCTCCAGCTTTCTGGCCGGCCCCTTTTAGCACTGGAAGGCTGCCAGAAGGTCTCTCTTTACCTGCATCCCCTTGTTTCTGCTCCTTACTCCACGCTCCTGCTGCCCTGCTGCATAAGCCCAGAAACTCAGGGCAGCATCTCTCCGTAACAGGGTGTGGGGGAGAGAAAGGCAACGGGCTTCACAGCTGTCTGCAGAGCCAGCAAGAGGAGCCCAACAACCACCAGCGCTGCTGGCAGGGGCAGCGGGGGGCACGGCTACAGGCAGATTTCCTCCTTTTGGGGGGCCAGCAGGCACTTAGACGAGCCCAAATACTCACAAAGCTGCAACCCTAGAGCATCATTGAAATTTCAGTTACTAAACATATTTGTCAGCCTCTTCATTCCTGAATGCTTTGATCCTTGTCCTGGAAACTCTGCAGGATGTCAAGTGTCACCGTAACAAAGAGAGCACGGCAGCTGGGAGGGACAGAGTTCTGGATGGTACAAATCAGGAGCTGGACTTGCTGCAAACACAAAACATACCGACACTTACAGGGCTTCAGATCAGGCCTGAAGGATCCATGAACCCACTCAGGTATAATTCAGGAAGCTGTTGCTACCAGTACAGACACAGATCTTCCTGATATCAGAGAGATTTTTGTGAACCACTGGCTTTGTTACATTCCCTGCTTCTCTTTTTCCTTCCCTCAATTTCAAATGTCTGACAAATGTCGTTAATTGCAAAGAAAACAAATCTTTTCAAGAAACTAAATAATTATACTACATGTAAATAATATAATTAATTTAATTTTCTAATTGAAAAATAAATTCAGCAAGCTCATTCAAGGCGCATTGCTTCAAAGAACAAAGAAAAGTTTTATTTTATGCTAAAAAAGGCCTTTTGTTGAGTATTTACAAACCCAGAGTTCACTCAGCCTTCCAGCTGACAACTCTGGGAATTTCTCTACCAATTTTTCTCAGGCTGTCCCTCCAAAGAAGCAGGGACAGATGTGGCCAGGCCAGCTGCAGCAGCGCTCGGGACAGCCCCGTTAGCTGGGCTGGATCCCGGGCTGGAGACTGGCCCCACTCTGCCCTTACCACCGCAGCCAGGTGAGCCCGGCAGCACTGCTCTGAGCCGCACGTACGAAAACACAAGGTTTAACTCCAGATCCCTCATCCATCCCTCATTCCCCAGAGCAAGCAAAAACCATCCACCCCCTGGCAGAGCGAGGGGAAGCACTGAATTCCTGAGGAAAGACCCCCCGGCTTGGCAGAGCCGCACAAACCCTGGGTACGACCTGCAGCCTAGCCACAGCTGCACAGACACCGAAACGTGCTCACCAAGCATTTCTGCGTGCCGTGGCCCCGCCACTGCGGAGCTGCTCACTGAGCTCGCGGGGCTCCAGCACGCAGCCAGCACCGTCTCTGCAGGGCAACCGCCGCCCGGCTGCAACCCACTCCCTTTGCACGGGGTTCTGGGGGGTCCCAAACCACCTTCACAGGGCCATGCCAAGCAGCCCATGGGTGGCAACAGGCTTTGCCTTGGAGCTGCGGCACGTAGCACAGCGGCACAGAATCATGAAGGTTGGAACAGATCTCAAGGATCAAGTCCAACCGTCAACCCACAGCGGCACGAGCGAACCGAACCAGCCCTCCCCAGCCCCATCGCCCGCGGCTCCGTTTCTGCATGCTGTTCGACAAAACAAAAAGCAAGAAATCACTTTGGCTAAATCTGTTTTTTTAATTGGTATTGTAAGATAGTCACTTATTGAAAGACCGAATTAGTGTGCTCTTTCCAATAAAATGCATGATATTATATATGTGTGGTCGTTACTTATAGAAATCATTCCACCAGAGATTAAAGAACCTGCAGATTTATCTTTTTCTTGCCACCAAAACCTCCGGAAAAAACCATGAAGGCTGCTGATACTTGACATTTAGTTTTGCAAAATTGGTATTTGGGGGGGAAAAAAAAAAAAGGCTTCATCCACCAATTTCAGTTCAAAAACTGTATTTTTTCCATGTGTTCTTTATATTATCATAGTGCCTAATAATACTTCAGAAACATGCTTCAGTCACCAGTGTTTACTACAAATACAATACAGTCATTCCAAGTAACAGCAGAGCAAAAAGCTAAATAGACGGCATGCTATGTTACAGTGTTAGGTCATTTTTATCTGCCCATGCGTACTTTAAAAAACAGATTCCAAAGGAGCGTGCCTAAAGAAACACACTTTCCTTCAAACAGGCCAACGGTTTGTTAAAGCGTTGCAGAACAGAAGATGCTGTAACATTTGGACACAGGTTACAAAGCCACACGCAGTACATCCTACAGGAGATGATCAATATGTCAGGTTTCTTCCCCTCTTATTTTCCCGGTTTAAATCACAGTACGATCCTACACCTACATTTCCTACGGGATTACAGGCTATGCTCCCAAACCACAACAGCTTCTTGCCAAATACAGCGGTTCGTCTCAGCACTATTTTAAAACCAAATGCGTCATGCTGGAACATCAGATGACCAGCAACAACTCAAAGAATCTGGGTCTTTATCACCGAAACTGCATCCCTTTTGAGCACTAAAATTACTTTTTCCACATAAGCTCAGGCCAGAACACAGCACCCGAAGAAATCACCAAGTTCAACCCTCTGCATGAAAACAAGTGAAGCAGTTGTGAGGAAAGTCTTTAATATACATATCCTTAACACAAGTCCTGTCTGACTGTCAGAAAGCTTTGCAAAAAGGAGACTGCACAACCTCAGCTGCTGCCAGTTTTCCCCAAAGCGTGGCAGAGTTTATGAACTACACCAAATCTTTGGTACAAACCAGTTTCATCTTTTTCAGCACAGCCACCGGCAGGACCCAGACCACTCCTCACCCAGTTTAACACTGCTGCATGCTCTTGTCCCCTCACCTCCTCCTCTTTCTGCTGGAACCCAGCTTGTCCAGCCTTTGCAGAACAGTTTCCAACCCGTGTGGCGGCTGTGGATGATGCTTTCCAAACCCTTCCTGAGCCTTGATCACCATTTCTGCCAGGTTGAGATGTTTGCATCTATCTTTTTCACAGGGCTGTGACCAAAACTGAACGCGTTATTCTGAGCTCACTGGTACGAAGTTAGATGATAAACTTCACCAGCAGTGCATCCCCCTGGTTACCACGATCCTCCGTAACCCTCAGATCTGCTTCCACAACACTGCTGCCGAGCTGACTTTCCCTGTCTGCACTATGGGATCTCCCTCCCGAACAGTGTCTTGTACCCGAACACAGCCATCGAACATACCAAAACCCTCCTGTCCTCCAAAACAGACCATCGTAAACAGGGCCCGAAACCCCTCCTCAGCTCAGCTGTTCTCAAACACCTCCAGTGAGTAAATAATTCTCCCAAGAGCTGCCCTGCTGGGTCAGTTCCTGGTCTCCAGTATGCTGCCTGTAGCCAACGCCTGAAATAAACATAAAAATTGGTAAATACGTGACAGCACTTTCCCAGTACATTCTCCCAGGCTCCGCTGGCAGTTCAGAAGCTCCCTGAGCTACAGGAAGTACTCCGTACAAATCAGCCCAGTCTTCTTCCAGTAAGAAGAAACGTCTGGTCACTTTTCGAGCCCCTGTAAGCACCCAGTCTCCACACGCTTTAGGAAGGATTTCCCCAGCTTAACTAACTACACCTTGGGTCAAGACCAACACACACTCTTCCGTCTGCTTTGAACCTGCAAGCCTTCTCCCCACACTTCCACATTTTGTGCTGCAAGTGAGGATAAAAGTTAGTCCCTACTCGGCTTCACCACGTCACTCACCAGACTGTGGAAATTTCTAAAGCCTCAAAGCTCTGCTTAGAGCAGGGTTCTCAGGTACCAAGAGAATACGGAGGTTAGATCAGGTCTCAAAGCCTTCTCCATCCCTGCAGACCAGGCACGAGGAAGCGCTACTTCATCTTGCTCATGAGAACATCGCGGTTAACGGGTCAAAACACGGACCCAGTGTCGACACAAGGGCACACGGCACCGCACACAGCACCCAATGCAGATCACACACAAACGCCCACCCTGGCTAGAAATATGGAGGTTAGCAAATTAGTTCAACTTACTTAGAATTTCTGCAAGCTATTACTGACATGATTTTAATTCAGAGAGCTGCTAAGCCTCATGGCAAACTTTACTGCCTTTATGTTCACGCTGCTGGCTTTAGATTTTCACAAAGGCATAACTGTACCGTCACTAAACAGTTTATTAACATATATACACTAAAAACACATTCACCAAAATACAGCCAAGCTAAACCCCAATTCCTACATTAGTAAAAACATTGCAAAAGTTTCTAACTTATGCTCTGACAATTTCAGCATTTATTCTCTCACCTCAACAATACTCAGTTCTTTCTTTTGAAGTTATTTTTTAAGCCCTAAACCTCACAGTTAAAGCTTGCACGGTAGCACAGTTTTATGGTACTGCAGGAAGACATTTGCTTACACTTCTAAATTTGCACAAGGATAATTTTAACCATTAAACCATTGCTATTGTTATTGGACTTTTTTTTTTTCCCTAGCATTCCCCCCCATCCTGAAAAGAAAAACTGCAGATGACATTTAACTCATGAGTTCATCTCAGGGCTGGAACTAGACTACCTTCAAGGTCTTTTCCAACCCAAGCCACTCTGTGATTCTACCCCTACCCTGTTAATCTGTCACGTTTGCAGCAGAAGGAAGCCTCAGCCCTGCAGCCAACCTTTGTACCCCGCTGGCTGTTCACGCCATCCATGGGCTGCCCCGCAGCCCAGCGATGCCAGCTGAGCTGTAAGAAACCAGATCGCCTCAAAGGCCCTTTCCTTCCAAGAGCAAGGCAGGACACTAGTCACAACACACAACATAAAAAAGGGCTGGCAAACAGCAGCCTTGAGACGAAACAGCCGGTACCAACCATCCTTTTCTGCAATCTGTAGCCTATCAATTTCCCTATCTCAATCTGAAGGGCCGCTGGTGGCATTAGGATTTACCAGCCAGGAACCTGAGGGCCAGTTATCAGGCAAGCACCAACAATAAACATGCTGCATTTCAACTCGCACTGAAGTGCAGGTCCATTAAGGGGACAAACCTGAAGATTTCCTGTCCAGTAACGAGCACAAGTCCCAGAACCGGGCAGCAGTGCCTGGGAGCACACCAGGCTCACCCCCGCTGCTCTCCCAAAGCACTGCCTGCTAAAGTGCTTCAACGAGAAACCCGCCAAGAGAAGATGTATTGCAGCGGTACTACCGGTCATTCCCAGTTCAGAGCTCTAGAAAATTTCCTTCCCACAACAAGGACAATCCCACCAGCACAGGAATGTTTTTAAAACGAGGAGAGAAGCTCCGCTGCAACTCAGCACGGACAGCATTATANAAAAAAAAAAAAAAAAAAAAAAAAAAAAAAGGAAAGAAGTTCCCACGCCTGTGCCCGTCCCCCCAGGAAGGTCGGGGCACAGCACAGCGGCGGGGGCCTGCCGGGGCCCCTCACCCAGCACCCCGCCCGCACCCACCGGCCGCTCCCCGCCGCTGCCGGCCCTGGCCCGGCCCGCACCCCCCGGCACGGCGCCGGGACGCACCTTGTGCCGCGACAGCGGCGGTAACGCGTTTCCCCCGTCACCCAGGCGAGCAAGGTGCGAGCCACCGGGCGCGACAGCCCCTCCCCGCCGCCCCGTCCCCGTCCTGTCCCCGCAGCGCTCGCCCCCGGCCCCGAGCAGCCCTTAAATACCCGCCGCTGTGTGCGCGGCTGCAGCGCCCGCCCCGGCAAAGCCCCGCTCCCCGCGGAGCCCCCCGCACCTGCCGGCGCTCCGGGCCGCACGGCGCCGCAGCCAGGCCAGAGGAGCAGGAGGAGGGCGCGGAGGGGCGGCGGGGAAGGGCGAGGGGGGCAACGGCCTACTGCAGCGCCCGTCCCTACCTCCTCCTCCTCCTCCTCCTCCTCCTCCTGCTGCTGCTGCTGCTGCTGCTGGGGCCCCGCCGCCGCGTCCCTACCTCCTGCTGCTGCTGGTGCTGCTCCGGCCCCGCCGCGCCGCTCTGCGCCGCCCCGCACAGCCCCGGGACGTCAGCGCCACAGGGGCAGGCCGGGGGCGGGGGCTGCGGCGGGAGGCGGTGGCTGGGGAGCCCGGGCGGGGCCGGCGGCCATCGCTCCCGACGGGGG
>VZTO01023382.1:0-16661 GCA_013400615.1 Syrrhaptes paradoxus | reverse complement strand
TAAATGCCTGATTCTGTAGCTATATTATGCACGGAGTGAGAGAGCATTTCAGGTCATTGTAAAAAGACTTGTGTATTGTAAAAGAAAAATGTGTTTATGTGTATCCATCCTTCCATCAATCCATCCATCCATCCATCCGTCATTTATCCATCCACCAGAACTCAGATTGTATTTTTAGAAAATGAAGTCAGATCTTAAAGCCATCATCCAGCTGAATATCTCACTCCTCCTGGGGTTGTCCTTTCCATCCATTCACTGTCTACAGGCTGCATGGGCCAGGAGTAGTTAGCTGTCAGAGAACACAGCTAAAACATGGAAGACACTTCTTTCCATTTGAATTTCCCACACTAAAATGGCAGACAAAATTTCTGCATCTAATTTTCTTTGCTTTTTTTTTTTTAAATGAAACTGCCATATCCAGAATTTCCTGTAACACTCCCAGAAATCAGTCCAATGAATTTCCATTAGGTGTCTGAATACCTAAATGTTGGGGATGCATACACAAAACCTGCAAATTAAATTTGAGTCTCCAGTCATTCATGAATGGGTTCCTTTTTTCTGTAAGCATATCTGTCTTTGAAATCTGTCAGAGTTGCACCAATATGTATCAAGCTCCAGGGTCAGGGACTTTAAGACCTTTTGGTGATAGTTAACACTTGAGTTTCAAATAATTTCTACTATGATATGAAAATGAAACCATGCTGAAGATTCTTAAAGTGCTCAAAGAGGGACTTATTTTATAAACTACAATTATACTCAATACTGATGTTTCTGGAGAGAATAAATGTGGAAATCTTCGTTGGATAGATCCTCCTGTCATAACTTCACACTGATACTCAGATGGCAGACCTTGAAGAACTTCATCCCTTTTTTCTACTGTAAATAGATATTTTGTTTAGTTAACCTGCTGGGGGATTTAAAAGGAAATCAACATGTTCTGTAAACTCAAAGAGTGAGGACTGTTTATTTGTACATTCTGACCTCCTGCATATTACAGGCCAAAAAATATTGCTCTGTCACATCCACATTGAGCCCAGTTCCTTCAATGTTTGATTAAAGTGTTACCTGTAAATGTAAACTTGTGAGCACAATTTCTTTTCTACTGTTGTTCATTTTGAAAAACTGTGATTCCCTGAGCTCAGATTGAATAAAGTCTAGTTTCCTATGGCACTGAATTCTCTGGTTTTCTAACAAGGCGCAAGCTCCAATTGGAGCTTTTCCAGTGGCTAGGAAATTCCTAACAGCCCAATACTAGTGGATTCCCTGAAGCCTACTAGGATATGTTCACACTGAAGTCTTTTATTTATTGTGAGCACTATTAAGGCCATCCTATTCACTTGTCCAACTATTTTCTTGCATCGTGTTAGGAATTCAATTGTTTTTGAGGTGTCTGCTTTTATCAGCATTGTGTTAGGAATTTAGTTATATTTGAGGTGTCGGCTTTTATCAGATATGGTTGGATTTGGTGACTGTGTCCAAAAAATTACTGAATGGGTAATATGCATGTGACCGCTCATGCAGGCAAAGTGTTACTGCATAAGATTTGTTTCCCTGGGAAATCTGGCACCTGTACTGGCAGAGGTATCAGAATCCCTGTGGATTTTTATTGTTCAATTCTTACTGTTCATTATAGAAGGAGAGATAAGAGAGTTTCATCAGATGTAAAACTCCCAGAGGATAACAGCAATGACCAATGGACTAACTCCTTTCTGACATCCTGCCCATTTCTAAGGCTGCTTTTCAACATGGTGGGTCTTTAAAAAAATATGCTTAAAATACACTGCTCTGCTAGACTGGAAATGAGAGTTAGTAAATAGTTTAGTTTTTGCCATATTTTCAAAGTACTTTGTCATGTCAAAAACCAATAGGTAGGATTCAACTGAAATATTGAGGCTCTGTTAGTTTTCACTTCTGTTTGTATTTGCTATATCTGAAGATGCTCTTAGATTTTGTTACAATAATACTTTTCATTTAGAAATTCGGACCTCCTCTGATGTAAGCCCCAAACATTTCCATTTCTAAGTGCAAAAAGTTGATCCCTATGTAATTATAAAGTGATGCCAGGTTCTAACCACACTACCTTACCTACCCTAGTCCTTTGGAAACGTTTTATTTGCAGCAACTTTATATACCAAACATGTTTGTTTAATAAAAATGTTGTTATGATAACTATAAACAACATATTTTTATATGACTAATGTTTTCATGAAGTTGCTTTCATTTTCACAGGTCACTGCTTCCTTTTCCAGCCTCACAGACTGTTTTCTCAATCGTCTTGGGCACTGAGTTGGTGCCTCAGCACTTGGATCTGTGTCCTATGATTTGATCTTTCAGAGTGTTCTCTCATTTGTCCCTGTCCATGTGCTGTTTTTCTGACACTTTTTTTCTTCTTGTGCCACTTTATGACAGTTTTTCTCCGTGACGTGCTGTTAAAACTAACCAAACTCAGAACTACAAATTAGATTTAGAGTGAAAAAAAAGAAGCAGCTGACCAATAAACTGCCTAGAAAGTAAGTAATTTTTCTTTTTCTAATTTCTTATGCATGTGTGTGTTGCTATCTTAAAATCTACATTCATGACTTTATCTACAACATAGGGTATATTTTGTACATGGGCTTAAACACTCTATCAAACTGTAATTATTCATGAATAGTCTCTTTATTGTTAGTGATATGCATCATGCTAACAGAGTTTGATATACTGATTATAAGAATAAAGTTCATCTGAGGTAACAGAGTTTATTCCTTTCTCAGGCATCCAGCCTGGATCTCAGCTGCAAAGTAAGTACCTCTCTACATCTCATTACCAAAATAGAAACCTTCTTAATCCTTTGCTGTGAAGAACAAAGGTTTGATTCAGTCTCTGGAGCAGAAGAAGGATCTTATTAATGTACTGGCAACTACAGTGTTGTTATTTTTGTTAGAAAAGGGAGAAACAGGAATTTGCTGATATATGTTAGATTAAGGGCTGTAATTGTTTTGAGATTAATTGGATTGTTAGTTGGGCCTTTCCAATGGCAGTTGAAGAAATCTACAAAATATCTTGTAATTTAATATTCTGGATGAGTTCAAGAGCTACTGCCTGGAAATGCACTTCTATTCTTTGTATCTGTTCTGAAAGAATCACTTAGGGTATTAGTTAAACGGTGTATTGCTTACTGTGCAAGTGGTGGAACTAAGAGGAAAGTGCTGTTGCTCTTCCCTGGAGTGTTGGTGTTCTGGGCTGAAGCCACTCACCACCCAGTGGATCAGAGCTGAGACCCAAGTCACCAGCGAGGTACCTAGTGCTTAGCCTTTGAGGAGTACTGACTCAGAAGAGGTCTGTGCGTTGGTTGGGCATCCAGGCTTGAATGTGATACAACTGATGAACGAATTCACATTTTGAAGTATTAGAGCTCTGATTATGTTTTTTGGAGCCTTTTCTTTCTTTTGAAAGACTTGCTGTCATGTAGTGTTGTCCTACAGTGGACTGTGGAATGTGGGATCCTTGTGGAGTAGGTTCTCTATCCCTCTGGCAGCTCGTCAGCATAAAGTTGAAATTAGGATTGCAGAGAAGAGCCAGAGGAATTCCACATGGTGAATTAAATGTTATTGAGCTTGAGGACCTGGAAAAGGGTGAGGGAAGGATCTGCTTGAGCTCCCAAATTGGCATGAATGACTGGCATAGAAGGTATTGCTTAGAGCAAAAATAAATGCAGTGTAACCGATCCGTTGAGACCAGCAAAATGTTTCTGGAAATGACTGGTGCTTGATAATTCCTAGTGATAGGCAAATGCCATACTCCAAAATACGTGTGGTCCATTGTGCAATTCCGTGTGGGTGTGGATCTTTGCAGGTTATTGGCCTATGCCCTCTGGCACGAAATATGTTTGCATAAGTCTTAGCATGTAGAACTTTGGGTATTTATCTTCATGTGTATGTGAAAGGTTCATGGTTAAGCAACGGAGAACTATCCCAGAAAGTGAGGTCAGCAGAAGCGTTCTGGATAACTGTTCCCAGGCCTGAGTACTGTCACAGAAAATTAAGATCAGTAAGATGGCATTTGCAGTGAACCTCAATTCTCTGCTTCTGTTCCTCATGGTTAGGACAAACCCTGTGTTTGGCCTCCAGGACATATGACAAAGATATGTTTATTCATGGAGTATGTAGGCTGAGACTTGTGGCTTGAGCGTGTGGACTTTTATTTGTGAGTTGGAAGAGTTCTGAACATAGTCTAAGACAATTTTGTTGTATTAATTGCTATTTTATCCTGATTGTATATGTCACCAGAAGGCTTTAAGTATGAAGTTTTGATAGAACAGGAATGTTTGAAGTGCCTGTAGGATATTTGGGCCCAAGCCTCTTGTAACACTGTAAAGCTGGGATAATTGTATTGACTTCTGAGTGACAGTGTTAGAGCTAGAGTAGGACTGGACCTGAGAGAGGAAGCCGTGAGTGTGTGTGTGTGCGCCTTGGGCAGGGAAACAGCTGACTGAAGAAACAGCTCATGTATTGCTCCCATTTCCCCTTGATAGTTTCCAGCTGTCCTCTTATCCCTGGCATATGAAACAACATTAACGAGGTTCAGCTTATGAAAATAAGTGAGAGGCAGTGTGTGTTACTCACCTTATAGTGCTGTACATAAACAATGTGCTACATACGACAAAGTGTGATCACAGATGCTGAGTGACATTGCAGTTTATTAAGCCAGGAGCTGAGTAAAGAGAAAGTTCCTTTGGCAAAGTAGTCATAGGCTAGATGGTTTCTCAGACTGTGCAATAGAGGAAGACATGCTCACACACAGGAGATCAGTGCGTATTGTGCCCAGACCACAAATGAGAGTCTTACAGGCTTCATGGTTTGATGTTCACAGGTCTTTTAGTATTGACTGAGGATGGAGAAAGGAAAGAGCTAAATAAGACAGTAAAGAAAAAAGCCCAACCAGTAAGCACATATTTGTAGGATATTAGCAGTTTTTGGTGTCTCATTTTTAATTTTCTTGCACATTGTTTGATTGGGGATCCTAGATGTCTTCCTCTGAACATATGAAGAATAAGTAGATAAAAAATGTATTTCAAGAGTTTGCACACCTAGATTTTCCAGCCTCTTAGTATATTGTGACCATTCAACACTGAATGAGTGATATTTTTGTGCTGCTGCAGCAAGACCTGATACTACCTTGTTGCCCCGGTTGCTAGGGAAGTATTACGAGAAATTGTCTGAAATCATACAAGCATAGAAATCAAGAGTTGCAGAAGAAAACACATGAAGTAAGGTGTGGAAATCACGATGTCTTAACACCATTGCTGGTCCCAATGGCTAGAAAGATTTTACTAAACTGGATGGGCTGCTACAGGCTCTGTCTAAAGCAAATTGGAAATTGCAAACTCAAATTTAAGTGAATATTAGAGACTTAGTGGACAAGTTTATGCGAAAGTTGGAATACGTGTGGAGGCTGCAGTCATGATGGAAAAGTTTCTGTGCAAAGGAGAAGAAGGTGTTGACAGGTTGGTGTTGCCCAACTAGAAGTGTTGTATAAGCCTGGAGAAATTACCCATATGATTTAAAAATATGAATAATAAATGAACTACAGATACTAGTGTGGACAATGATGAATCTGGACAAATATACTTCTGAAAAAACAATGTTTGATTACTGAGATTATTTGGTAAAGGAATGGCCTGTTGGGGTTGCCAACAACAAAGTTAGATGAATTGTGGTTTAAATGTCAAATAGGTTTTTTGTTGTTGTTGTTGTTGTTTTAGATCAAATAATATAACTGTGATGAAGTTCCGTTATGAGAAGGGGAACTTTTTTCCTGGATGTGTGTGAATAGTGGAGGACAAAACAGAAGAAAGCAGAAAACCTGTTTGGAAGGGTAGGGGGAACTCTTGGCTTGTATGAATGTTCTCTGTCTTAGACTTAACTCCTGATGCAAGCTGAGATCAGAAGTGCTGCAGATCTTTAAGCAGGTGGTTTCCGCTTAATTTAGTGCATTAACTTAGCTATCCACTGGGTGGAGATGGCAGACAAACTTCCTATTAGGTGTTTTGCTGTAAAGATGATGCATGGAAAGTAGCCCAAGATCTAGAAAAGTAACTAAGAGACATGGTGGAACTGCACAGGAGTCTGGAGCTGGAGGTGAAAATGGATAAGGTTCAGAAGCAAACCAGTTTTTAGTTCTTGCTTATGCTTTTTAGTCTAGAAAGACAGCAGTAGGATTTTTATCTCATGTCTAAGACTGATGCGGTCGTAGGAAATCTCATGTGTTGGCTGATGGCCATGACCTTAACCTGAGGGCTTTCAGACAGCAGTGCTGAATTTAAATCTATATCTCATCTGCTCAGTAACACTTTGTGAGGTGCTGGTTCTCCCTGGGGACCTGTCACCTTACAGAATCTGGGAAATTAAATTAGTAAAAGGAGTTTGATAGAGCATATGTTGGTTTCATATTTTCATGAGGAAGCAAATCTTGAAGGAACATGTGCCTCTGACCAGGAGGGCGCTTAGCCTTCTTAGTGGAGCAAGACTCAGTGTGAAGTTGGGTACACACTGTGTGAGTTTTGGTACACAAAGTAAGGAATAATCTTATCAATCCAGAAAGCAAAGGAAACTACCATGCTCTGACAGGCTCTTCAAATGAGTGAGCAAGGCCAACCTTTACTGGACTGTGAGAATATTACACAAGATTCATCCTGCATTTCTACTCCTAACTACTTGAGTCACTGAAGGTATGTCTACTCAGGGTTTGGCAGGCAGATGTGAACTCACTCTGTCCACGCTCCAAGCTGGCTGGGTAAAAGCTGGCTCTGAGTGGTAGGCTGTGTAGCCATCATTAGCATGTAGCTGAGCCTGAACTAATAAGTCCTGCTGTGAAGCAGAATATATTAGCTTGGGATCAGCATTACAGGGCTGCAGTTGCATGACTTTAGGATTAGAGATAGCTTATATCTTAACATCTTGGAGCACATGCAGGGGGAATTGCACCTGCTTGCATATCTGCCATGGAAACACATCCTGAATATGTTAGAAGGGTTAGCGAGACATGGTGATCTGGAAAAATGGTGCTCAAAAGGCTGCCCATTATTTTTTAAAATCCTTGAGTAAAAATCCAGTGTGAAACTCCAGCTTTAACAAGCAATCTTCTTTCAGATGCTTTCTGTCAGGTCTGGGCCTTGATGTATGCTGATGTTAGAGGGAAAGACTTAAAACTGTGTGTTTCAATGAAAACCCAACTGGTTAGTGGGAAAGACTGTGCAGCCATGACAAATGAGCACCTTGCAGTAGTATCTGCCTGAATTAAATGTCATTCCCTATACAGTCCGTTGCACAAACTACTTGCTCCCAATCATAGAATGGTTTGGGTTGGAAGAGACCTTAAAGATTATCTAGGTCCAACCGCCCTGTGATGGGCAGGGACACCTCCCACTAAATCAGGTTGCTCAAAGCCTCATCCAGTCTGGCCTTGAACACTTCCAGGGGTGGGGAACCTCCCTTGTTTACAATGAATGGAAAGTACTAATGACAGCTTATTTATCTCATGTCCTAGACTCGTAGGTCACTTAGGTACTTTTGAAGTTATCTTTCAAATTATTTTCTGTAGTTCATTTCTGTGCCTCTGATTTTCAGAGAAAAACTGTTTCTAAATAAAATTAATGGACATTTAAACAATTATTTTGTCCTTAGCCTCAGGAGTCCATTAGTTGCTGTGTTCTTGAGCAAATTAAAACAATGCATTCTGTAGGATATAAAACTATTCCTAACTGTGGCAATGGATCACTGCAGTCATTAGATTAATACCAACTATTATTATCCAGGATGTTCATCTGGTTTTACTGAGCTTTGTTAGCGAAATGGAAATGTATGATTAAAGTCATCCTGTCTGTCCCTCTAAAGTTGTGCCTGTGAATGAGTCACTGTTTTACAAATGGGTGTTGCCAGACGCTGATATTGAATATGGCTCCAGCCGTCAGAGCTCTGGGTCCAGCACTGCATTCTTGGAGTCCAGACTGGAACACTGAAATTCTGACTGAAATCTGTGGGAATTCTGTGTGGCCAAAGCCCAGCTACCTTTATGGCAGGCTGTGACAGCTCAGAGGGAGATGTAGCTCTGTGCAGTAGGCATGTAATAGCGTGGGGACTCAATATGAATTTCATGCATCTCTTCACTTAGTCACTTGAAACCCAAGATGGAATTGAGGATACCACATTCCACTTAAGCTTTGTTTGTTTGAGGTCAGTTGAGTGCCCTTTGCTGTCTCTAGACGTGACACCTTCTGCTCCACTGGCAAAGCTGCAGCTGTGGTTTCTGGGCTCACTGGGCACAAGAACTATTTGCACAGAGCAAGCCCCAGTGTGTCAGTTGGCTTGCCTGCCCTGCCCGCTGCAGTGGCCCTGGCTGGTCACACAAAGGGTGGAATGTGCTTCAAACTTTTAGCAGATATACAGCTGTTTGCATGCCCCAAAGTAAATAGCTCCCAAAGATCTTTGGATGGAGTTGCTCACAGAAAGCTGTGTCTTATGGGCAAGGTTAACCCAACAGTTAATGTAGCTTGTTTGCTTCACATACGAGATAGGGTTTGAATAGTCCTGGCCTTGGGGATTTCACATCTGGATTCAAACTCTTTATGGCTACTGTCCCCTCATCTGTGCCATGGGCTGTTCCCAAGTCCTAGTTCTGTACTCTTCCAAGCTTTGTGTTTCATGTCATCCCCTCAGGGACATTTGTAAAAGTGGGAGGGCCAGATTGGTAGTTGTAAGAAAGAGAAGTATCATCACTGACGTCAATGCAGCTCTGCCACTTCACATTTGCAAGGGATCAGGCCTGTCTGCCAGTGACACAGTCTGCTGGGAAGGAGGGGACGCAGCCTGAGAAGTGTTGGGATTGTTCACCAAGTGACAAACAGAGAGTCTGAGCGCAGTAGCCAGACATGTTATAAAACAGGCAATTGGAGAGACAGCTCTGTGTGGAGGCTTGAGTCTTGATTTACTTCTGGTCATGGTCCTGATATTCCATGGTTTTAAGACAATTTAAAAAAAAAGTAATATATGGACTTCCGTGAGGGTAATTGGCTTGAGACCCCTTGTGTGGTTTCTGGGTGGTCTCGTGGCATGGGAGGCCAGTTGTAGGCATAGCTGCTTTTGTGCAGTTGGGTAAGGCTGTGGACAAAAATCCAAGGCTGCTTGCTCTGCGTTACCAAATGTATGGCTACACATACGTTTGAAGTCATTTAAAGCTTCCAAATACTTTTTTGAAAGCATGAGTTTAAGGGAATAATTCTGAATTGAAAGGAAAGGAGATTGAAAGCTCTGAGTAAAACAGATAGAGACAGGATTTTCTCGGGTGCAAAAGGGAGCAGAGGAGGGGGAAAAGGCCACTTGGTAATAACATACCCTTTTATAGACCCACTAGGGCTGTTCTCAGAACTCTGCCTGTTTGGTGCATTTCTTCTCCTGTGCTTTTGCTTGTCTCTCCAGAAATCAGCAACTGGTAACACATAAGAAGTAATTCTCTTTGCCAGGTAAATGGGAACAATAGTGGAGTGGGAAAGAATGAATCACTGCCATTAACAAGAAAACTAGGGTTGCTCTCATCATCAACACAATGCAGTGTCTATTCTCAAATGTCAGGGCTAATAACTCACCATTTACAAATTAGATTTAACCCCCTCCCACACAAACCCACATAGTCCTTGCTAGCCTTCAAGCTTAGGTCATAGCTGCCTTTCTCTGAGGGCCACCAATAAAAGCTTCAAAATATATCTCCTCCAGACAGTCTGACTGCTTTCAAGATTGAATACTCCTCCCCTTTTCCCTTTGGATTTTGTTTCAGTTATAGCTACATCACTGAAAAAATGTGGAAATGTCTTTGAAAGCCCATCTAAGGCCCTAATTATCCTTAATGTAAGAGGACCATTATTGTCTACAGATGAAATTAATAATACAACAAGTAAGAAAGATTCCAAGGTTTTGGTTACCTTAATAAATTCCTAAACGTGAAGGAACTCACAGATCTTTATCCAATGCAACCAGAAATTATTAATGCAGGTGGGAGTATCAAAAGCTTGTGTGTTTCAGCTGGAATCTTAGAACATCTTCTGTTGAGACAGTTTTTTTCATGCAGTGTACTGACGGATTGTAACTATAACTGCCCAGAAAAGATGTAGCAGGGATGCCAGTTTCCTAGATAACCATCATGTAGGTGTAGAACATGAGCTGCTGTTAATTTCAGATGCTCATCAGGATATTAATAGCCTCCTTACTTTGAAAGTAATGGGCTTGTTTGGATTCCTGGCCCTGAAATATAGGGAACATTCAGGGTATATTTTTCAACCAGGATGGCTTTTAAAGTGAAGTTGAAACAGGTAACTGGAAAAAAAAAGGGTGCAGAAACACATTTGGGACTGATTAGTAAAGTCCATTTAACAGATTCTGCTTGCCCAGTCCAATACAAGCAGTTTTATATTAATTAATAAACCATTCTCTCTTTCTCTGCAGATTGAGATTTCTTCAAAGTGGGTTACATGCAGTTCTTAGCACAGCTGCTTGCTGGGGGTGTGTGCTCTGTGTGGGGGATCTATCAGCAGCCTGGCTACCTCTGTGTGATCTTGGGTAAGGCCTGGATAAAAATCAAAGGCCAGATTGTTCTGTTTTACCAAATGTGTTGCCTGGGGCCTGCCAATTAATAGAATGTCTAGGAATGTCATACATCTATTGAAAAAAAAGTGTCACTTGAAAATTGCTATTGTTTTAATTGAATGTTGTCATTTTCACATAGAGACCGATATCTCAGTCTACCAGTCTTTTTGAAAGAGCAAACTGGAACATGGGAAAACAGGCCACTCATAGGGAAACACTGTCTGTTTTCAAGTTATTTTTTAACGTAGGTCTCCCACAGCCATAAATGCTCCCGCATGTTGACTGGGGGCCTTATCCCGAAATCCAAACTTGTGTTTCAGTCTTATGAGTTATTCCATCATAAGTCAGTGCTGGAGGCCCTCTGTAAACAGGGGTTGCAGAATTGGCCTGATTTGGCCTAGCAATAGAGCATAACTCTGGGAACATGTGCTGGAGATATGGCACTCAGTAATACTGCCCGTCTGAGACTGAGGTTGTGTGTAGCGCTAGGCATGCAGGACTGCCTACCAGTAAGTGTTTGCAGGATTGGGTGGTAGGTGGTCCTACTTTATTTGCTGTTTTAACAGAAGTCTGGTACTTGTTATGGGGTGAGTTAGTTCCTCTGGGAAAGGTGGGTGTAACTTGTCAGGACATGAAGGATAACTAACCTCAGCCATTTGGGAAATTGTGTGTGTGTGTGTTTTGATGCATATGATTTTATTATGTAAAATAGTGAGGCTCACCCCCTTCTCTGCCTGATCGTGCCCTCTTGTGGGTTTCTGCACAGTTCTTTTGAAGGAGAAGGGTAGCTCATATGATGAGGTGAGAAAGAAGATGAATGGAAATAGAAACCAGGAGGAATCAGATCTTCAGCTGAATAGTTAGTTATAAGAGCTTCTAGCATTAAAATTTTTTTTGTCCTGTGTCACTGGGCCTGTAGGGGAAAAATGAACATTAGTTAAAGGTTACATCTTGATTTTTACAGAATAATGTGGCCACAATTTAATTGTGCATAATAAGAGACATTTTGTATTATATCCCTCTATAAGTATCCCTGAAATGCATCCTCATGTTGTCAGAAGAAGCTAAAATCCTCCTTTTTTTTCTCTGCGTAGGTCTTGAATTGGCAGCTGATTTTCATATGATTTGTTTCTGTCAGTGTGTTACAACAAAGGTGTGTTCTTTGGGCCATGCGTATAATTTTGAAGGTTTCTTATGTTGAAAACTCTCCCAGTTGGCAAATAGCTCATTCAATGTTAGATTTTCTGGGAACCTAGCAAAGATGATGGCATTTTGGAGGTGGAAAGAAGCAATGGGGAATATTTTTTATCTGTCAAATACAGTTGTAGTATCTCTGCAACACTGTGCTTTAAGTACAATATTCTGGTCTTGCCTTTATGAGTGTTCTGGAAGAGTTTTGTGCACTACACAGTCTGATTGACAAAGAGCTTTTCTGTCCTTGCATGACCTTCTTTTAATTTTAAAAAAATTCAATAAAAGTTCAGCCACACAGCAAGGGATGAATTTAAAGACTGCACACCATGTGACAATGGTAAAACTTTCATAATAGCCGTCATATTTGTTGGTTTAAAAATCAGCTTCATTGTCACAGTTAATAGTTTGCAGCTGCTGTAGAACAGAGGCAAATTGCTATGTATGTGTCAGTCTTAAATGCAAGTAAGATCCACTGACTAGGATGACTTGGTTAGTTTTTCCTATCTATTGGTAGTATTGCTGATCATCATCTCTACGCGATGAGAGGAATTCATTGCCACATTTCAGCACTGCTGAGCTGACTATGTGATCTTGCAAGTAAAATAAACTTGTTTTCAGTGGCCTGCCAAAGTATACTCCATAACAACCCATTAAAAAGGCTTCCAGGGTCGTGTATAAGTAGGTGCAGTCCCCCTGCAAATCTGTGGGATATCATCAGCATTGATTTAACTAATGAAGGTAAGCTACACGAAAAGCATTAAAGAATCAGAATTTATCACCTAATGTGAAGACCAGGAGTAAAAGAGGCCTTGTTGGAAGATCACCAGGTAAGTTCTCTGCCAACTTACAGCTTAGGAAAATTATTTGTAATTTGCACCAAGTTCATATCAGATGGAAATGGGAAGTAGATGCAACAATCCCTCTCCATTGTGCTGGTGATGTACAAAAGATGTGTAAGGTCAGAATGGTGCAGTGGCCAAAGTGTAGTGGCAGGCTGAGGGCAAGCAGAAGAGTATGTGAAGTGACAGCTGGTTATCCTGGACTGAAGGCCATCCAAGAAAGCCTCCATAAGGTATTGGGAGTTGTGGCAACTGCAGGGAATTATGTCTAAAGGGGTGTGTTTGCCTTTAGATAAAGCAAATACAGTGTTATTTAGACTTAGGGAAATTCAGTGTTACTTTTCCTCCTCCCTACTGTATCTGCTGTTAGAGCAGAACTGAGCTTAAACCATAGACCTAAAGCTGCAGACTAAAATGTGAGATGTATCCCTTTTGAGCTATTTCAGAAGGACTGTGGTTATTTTAAGCAGAGCATTCCTTGGTGTTTAGGCACCTGTCTATGAAGAAGTCAGGGAGTTCAAAAAGTGCAGGTCATGCTGGTCAGGATGCTGTGTTCTCATGGCTGAAGCTCAGTTTTTCCTTCAAGAAAGCAAACAGTACAGGAGTGAGAAAGCTTAATGACTGAGTTTACAAGAAGACAGTGATTTTAATCCTGAAGTCAAAGGCTCAGAGACTCAGAGAAAAATTCCCCAGGGAACCGACAGCCCACACAGTCCTACACTGGATTACTGTCAGTGCTACTTCACTTATTTGGGTGAAGTTTCTGAAGTGTTCCCTGGGACAGAACCTGACCCTCAGGTCTCACTTACAATTCAGAGATCTTCAGTTTGGCATTTCTGTGCACACTGTGTAATGACAATAATTTCAGCCCTTGTTATTCCTTTCAAGCTTGGTTAATTTGCCAATGTGCTAGTTTGTTTTATTTACATAGAGACCATGACTAGGACTGAAATCTAAAGTAAATACATGGGATCTCTAGTTAACCTGTGCTTTCTTTTTCCCCTGGCCTTCTGTTTTTCCTGCTTTGTGGAGGTTGTTTTGTTTTACAAACCAATGGAACTGTATACCAAAATGTGAGTGAAACCTTCAAAACACCCTGTTCAGCTTCGTAGAGGACTCTAGAAGAGTGTCTCCATGGAGTCTGGAAATGCTTACAGAATAGGTACCTCCCTCCATTCCTTGACTGTATTCCCCATACTCTTGATGGAGTTTCCTAACCCTCAGGAAGGACATCTGGACTGAGCCCAGTTCATTAGATCAAATGTCCTTTCCTCAGCAAGAGTGAAGGAAGGAGAGGAGATACACTCCTTCTGTTAGGAAAGGTGGGACAGATATCCAGATGGTAACAGCTGTAGATATGTTGGAACTACCCCTTTTGTATTAGAGGAGTCTGTATTTTTTCTGTCTCCTGGGACAGAGCATCTTGCAGGTTTTTGACCAATAGTTCTCTGTCTCTGACATCCCTGACGGTTTTTTGAAGATTGTTGACAACCAGATATGTTGTTTTCCCTTGATGGCAATCATTTTTTTTTTTTTTCTGAAGGAGACTTCTTCATCTCAGACTACAAAAGCAGTAGGCCTGTGAGATTAGAGAGAGAGGGTGGACTTTGTCTAACCGAATGTAAATGCATCTGAAATGTAAAAGTCCACTGTTATGGTAGTCTCTGAGCATCCTTAAATGATCTGTGGATATACAGTCAATATAGTCAATGGACTGTACCAGCTCTACTTATCCTAAAGCAGATGTGTAAAATGTCAGATAGACCCTGTCAGTAGCAGTGCCTGTATCTATTGACTAGATGGGAGACTGAGGTGAGATGAACACTCTCAGATTCTTTTTCTTCTTCTCACAGTGGTGGGGCAGTTTACAGAGATGGTGGTCTGTATTTCATTTTCCTTCTCAGGTTGCCTTCCTTTTCTCCTTTAAATTTTGTTAGGACTTTTCAGGGCAGACATGAAGAAAGTTTGTTTATTGAATATAAATTTTGTTTTTTTTTTTTTCATTTTAGCTTTGCCTGGGACACCACATAATCTACTGACATTTTGGAAATCCAGGAGAAAACAAGAATGTTTCCGCCAGAAAAGGTCTCCTGGAATTGTTGAAAGAAGACTGGAGCAGTCCTGGTTCTTACACTTTCTTTTATTAAGGTATTTTTTCTCCTATCTGATTTCAAAAGAGGAGTCTGATTTTCCTTTCACACTGTCCCACCCCTGTGGCATTTTTGACATTGGCCAGAAATGAGAAGCATTGAGTTGGAAAGGTGTCATCAAAACAATGACTAGATATACTTGGAAGAAAGGTTTATTATTTGGCTTGCTGCTGCTCAGAGCTGCTAATTACCAAGCAATTATGACCAGACATAATTTTTCACTGTCTAAAGCTGTCTCTTGGGTTTAATATCTGACTGAAAACAAAAGGCAGAAAATTTTTGAGGAGTTCATAAAAGGCCAAGAGATGTATAAATCTTTCCTCAGGGCATCCTTTGCTACCTTGGACTTCAAGGCCAGGAGTTTGGCTATCATTGCCTCCTTAGAAAGCATTCTTGGCTCCAGTAGTCTGATCCATCTTTTCTCTCCTGGCTTCTCAAATAATCAAATCATAAAAGTAGTTTGGGAAATACATTTTGCATCTGTAATTTCTGTGATCTTTGGATGCTTCAGGAGTCAAGACTCCACATGGATTTGCCACAGCTGAGGGCTGTGTGTATTACTCAAAAATCTTTTTGCACACAAGTTAGAGAGCAACCAGTGCAAAACAATGTGGTTATAATGCATTAACTAAGCAGGAAGCATGGAGATCAGTCTCTGCTGTGTCAGGAAACAATTTGTCTGTGGAAATGGCATGGCACAGTGCTTGGGAAGACAATGCTGCGAGCAATGTTCAGTAGACTGGCTGCTCAAGAAGGTCCTACAGAGGCACTGTCAGTGAATCAATAGGCCTGATTTATCACTGCATTATATTAATTCTACTTCAGGGTGACTCCATTCAAGTCAGTTAATTTATCCTGGGGTGAAACTGGGGAAAAACACTGCTTCATCCCTCGTGCTTTCTGCATGTATTGCTTCCACAGAGCCACATCAATACTCTCAGTCCTGTCCTCTTCAGGGCCCAGCTGTGACAAGGAGGAAGCTGGAAGCCTCTCAGCATTGCTGAGAGGAATCGGGGTATAATCCTGGTACTGTCTGAACCCCAGGTTTGCCAGTTAATCCTTAAAAATGGTTTCTGATGCAGATACATGAATCTTACAGTGTGGTTCTTGAGAAGTAAGGCACTTCAAAAATAGGATTTACTGTTGGGGTGGAACACCAGAGGCTGTCACACCACTGAACTGAGAATAAACAGAGAAGAAAGCCTGCATGAGAATGCCATGAAAGTGGGTATAAATGAGGGAGTAAACTCTTGCCTCCAAACAAAGAGTTTAGCATTTGCCTGTGACAACATGCAGGTGCTTTGCCAGCTTGAAGAATAGGACTGAGAACTGGAAATCTGTGTCTCCATGTTCATCTTTCAGCAGGCTTCTAAGCATACACATTTTCATTCAAAATCACTGCCAAGCTGTTTAAGATAGATCTGTGCCAACTGCACTGTTTTATGTAGCCATCTAAGCCGAATCATTGTGACCTGATGTGACTCAGTTTTTTTTAAAAGAGTGAGCCTTCAGAATCCTCATTTTCTTCAGTTCAAAGTGAAACACTGGGAAAAGTATTGGAATTAATCTGAAAGCAGTGCAGCATTCTTATGCAAAGGCAAGGGTGTCATCCAAGCAAACAGTAGAAAATCTGTCTCGGGTGTGTTTTTCAAAATGAGTCTGAAATGTTAGTTGGAAAAATCTCAGGAATCTTAAACTTAAGTGAACTAATTCACATGCTCTGATTTTGCCTGTATCTGTGATATTGGGAAATGAAATATTAGATTCCAAGTGCTCTGTTTCTGAAATATTTGGTCACTTTTTGTAATCTGCATGTACATTTATTTAAGAGCATATGGGAATGTTTTTTTTCTTTCTTTCTT
>VZTO01023381.1:22652-33805 GCA_013400615.1 Syrrhaptes paradoxus | reverse complement strand
CCCCCCAAAATGACCAAGTCCTGTCAAGTTGCAGATATCTCCTGAGGAAGGTGAGGGGACATGTGATAACGGGAACAAATCTTTGTAAGACAAGTGTGGTTATAGCCTGCAGTAAAGGAGACGATCTACTGTGTCTGCCCCAAAGGCAACTGCCCTTCCTTGTTTGCACTCACTGCTTACAGAGCCAGAAAAACAAACTGACTCTGCTGCTCAGGAGATGCAGCATTTCCTTCCTCTGCAGCTGAGGCTGGACTCAGTCGTGCTCACTGTCCTTCTGACTTGTGGACAGCTAACAAAGGCTGTCTCTGCTTCGACATGGGAGAAGGCACCGAGCAGTGCCTGTCTGGCTGTGGTCCTTTCCTCTGTTCCTTACCTCAGCTGGGCACACGGGAGCTGCCAGCTTCCCACCCGTATCTGAGCCTGTGTCCTGAACGGGACCCCCCGGCTGGCTGCGGAGCTGCTCTCCTTACCCCACCTGTGGACATCTCACCTGCCCTTCATAGTTAAGCCATTCTGCTTAGGGAAAATACACTGGAAATCACGGTTCACCTTTAAGATCAAATATTAAAACTGGACAAATGTTTTATTTAAAGGGTTTGGGACAACAGGCCCTTAAAAGCAGATTTTCCCCTCCCATACGAAGCTTTTAAAGTTCATTATTTTCCCGGGTCTTAATGACTTGTCAGCAAGGGCAGCACCTAACCGGGTGTTTCTTTCTCGGGAGGCTGCCTTGTACCCCAGATCACACAGAAAGTTTCCTCCTGGCTCAGAGCACATGCAAGCCAGTGGGAAGACACACAGGACCCTAGCAATGACCCAGTCGTCCCTGGATGCTCTTGAAGAGGACTGCGATGAAACATCTCTGGGCTGTGGGACTAGGCAGCAGGGGAAGGCAGCAAGCCCTGGCTTGGGGCTCTGTGTTTCACTTGTAGCCTCAAACCCCACCTCGGCTGCTTGAGAACAGCGGCTGTGGGGAGTCAAGGCTTTCTGGAATTTAACTTGGTAGCTCTTGAAAACAAAGGGGATGACCTTTACTCGCTGGAAACCTCATCTTCCTTAGCTCAAAGAGTGTGTTTACTCGGCAAATGAAGATGTGCCTTCGGTACGGTGGGCATGACCATGCTGGCCAACAGGGCTATGAAGAAGATGCAGGGACACAGACTCCAGGGCTGGCTAGACATCCCAGCACAAGTCCAAGCTAGTCTGGGCAGCCCTGAGCACATCTTCATTCTGCTGCTCGCTCTGCCAGATGAATTAAACCTAGTGAAGGGTGTAAATGCCTGTGCTCCCAACTGCAGTGCGAANCCAGATGAATTAAACCTAGTGAAGTGCTCCCAACTGTAGTGCGAGCGAAGCCAACGACCAGTATTGATCCAGAAATCTCAAGACGCAGGTTAGACATTTGGGGACGTTTTGGCCATGCTGCATTCAGTAAAGTGACAGCTCTCCTACACGACCCATGGGGAGTTCAGCCAGGGCTCAGCTGTACGAGGGGCTCACAATCCAGAGCAAACCTGTCCCAGGAGTTACGTGTGACCGCAGGCTGGAACACACCACGTGCTAAAATCCAAAGTGATGGGGACATACGAAAGATTTCAGTGTCAGTGCAAGGAGGCGGTGAGGGAAGGCTGATTTATTCCTCCATAAGATATAGTTAACAGGGTGTGCAGCCCTGTGACCCTCACACAGCTCGTGCTCTGCTAAGGTAGGAGTTACCCTGCCTCAGCCACCCCTTCTCCCCGTCCAGCTGGCCAGGATCCTCTGTTGCTGCAGATACCAGCTGAACATGGGCACAGGAGCCTGTGAACAGACCTCAGCTCCTCTGCACGCTGCCTGTGCCAGGGGGTAAACCCACTGTGCCCCAGGAGGTACAGAGATGAGGAAGGGCTGGTAAGAGCTATAGGGATACAGGAGAAACCAGATGAGGGACGTGGATATCATAAAGCACCTTAAAGGGGCTTCTGGACCAAAACTAGTGTGCCTCTAAGTCCTAAAATCATCAAAAGACCTTGGATATCCATGAAATGCACCCACAGGTAACATTTGAAGTAGTTTTCCTTGGGGTCAGACTCATGGAGATCTCATGTCCAACATACAGAGGTTTGGGAGATTAAACATGATGCAACGCACACACTGGTGAAGAGAAAGGAATAGAGAGGTTCCTGAGAGGTCAGAAGACAAAGATCCACCGTGTCAGCCCCACTGAAATCCGTGTAGCCTTGCTGCTTTGCAGGAGCTGGGAATCTGGCCTTGCCAGGGTAAGCTAGAGGTGCACTGTGGAAACAGATGCTAAATAGGAACTTCATTTGGCAGCTCAGGGCAAGAGCCTTATCCCTGGATATTGCCTCCATATTAATCTGGTCATTTCCATATCTCCATGGGGAAAATCCTGCTTAGATACCATTGTCTCTTTGCAAGACAATCCTGGCCAAGATGTCACAAGGTGACCATGGCAGATAACCTTCCATAAAGCTGGAGACATAAAACAAGCCAATGACCTACTATATGGCCATAAATATAAATCTAACGTAGGCAGCACTTATTCATTAGGCAGAAGTCAAGAAATGACTCCCAAGTCCTTCAAAGAAAGTAGACCCGTTAATGTCACTTTCCAAACCCTCCGCCTGATGCCAAAACCCAAGGATGATTTCCCAAGTCAGCACGGAACACCAGTGCTTTACAATTAACACCAGGAAGCTTTCTTACTACTGATATATCTCTAGATTGAAATCTGACTTTTTAAAGGGGCATTCAGCTAGCGTTAGGCCAACACTTGGCTTTTGTCAGAGAATGAAAGGACGAATGTGGCAGAATAAGCACATTGTTAAAAATAAATGAAATCAGTTTGAGTGATGCTCTGTAATGAATCCCTCCTGAGGTGCCGTTAACCTGGCCACAGCGTCTGGCCAAGACAAGCTGCTGTACGGGTGTCCCCCGTGAAAATGGCTGCAGGGGACAGAGGGCTGGGGACTATTGCGATGGTCGGGGTGTAAATCAGGAGGAGCTGCACTGAAGCCAGTGGGGGTGGTGAGGAGGAGGATGATGACTGCTGTCTGAATCATCAAAAGGGGGCCCTCCATCCATCCCCGTCGGTGGGGTATGGACAGTGTCCCTGTCCCCGTTCAGGGTAAGCGAAAGCCAAGGAAATCTGCCCTCTGAAATCAGAGGGGTCCAGTTCTCCTGAGAGATGAAAGCAGGTCTGACACATGTTGGGCCCAGAACAGACTCTGGGATTTCACTTTGGGGGAAGAAGTCAGAGCACCTTACGTCTGTATGAGATCCTCTTCATTCCCTGCCTTTGGCTGCCCGTGCATTTACCAACAGGTGTATTTTATTCCGTCTGTTTCACTGTATTTCGCAGCACCGCTCCCTGCACAGGTCTACACAAAGGTGTTATTACCTGAATCCACAGCTTTGTGCTCTGCCCCACCTATTCCTTCCTCACTGTCCCAGAGATATCTTACACCTCTCCCAGGAGATGCAGTTTGGTCACTATCAGCTCTGGGAGTGTGGATCTGGGAGGAAGATGACCAGCAAGAAGCAGCACTGTTCAGTCAATGGGGGGAAAATAAAATACTGATAGCAAAAAAAAAAAAAATCTGTGTGAAAGCCAGGATTAAAATAAATAAATAAATAACTGAGTGGGAGGGCTCTATTCACCTTCTCCTTAAATCCAATTTAAATCACTCTCTACAGCCCTAATCTATATCCATAATTATATCATTTCGTACAACAAGCTTGCGAGAGGTCTTAAGAAATTTATGTAGATTAAAATTCATGGGTGCCATAGTACAGATTCCATATTATTAAGATTGATTAGGACAGCTGATGCTGTGATTAAAGAAGCCAGCGTTTACTGTTGTAATTAATTAGGTATTCAGACACAACAATAACTGCAATAACAGGAAGAATGTGCTGATCCAGCAGAAAACAGAGACTGATCCTGTGTTTTATAGTGCCATTTTGCCATTTAGGGGCTGGACACCACTCAAAGACATGTTCCAGCATCTCTTATCCTACGTGTCAAAGGAGACAAGAAATCCAGGGCATTTGTGCCCTCTGCTCCATTCTGTTAGTTGGAAAAACCCTTTCGGTAGCATCCCCAGGTATTATAGGTGCTTGTTTGGGACAAGATTTGGACCTACTATAAAATTAATGTAGTTCATTCCTGGAAATCAGGATTATCTTCGTTATTTTCTTAATGGTCTCACATCCATGCCCCATCCCCAATCAGACCCCTGCTGAGATGGGTGTTGTGCAAATACACGACAAGGAGTCCTGTCTGGCAATGAAAAGCTTCCAGTGGACAGAGCAAGAAAGACACAGAAGGCTCAGAAATGTGGAGGTGGTTGGACAAGGTGACAAACTGATTCAACAGCAGAGTCAGGACCAGGCTTCCTTCTCTTTGCCTAAAGCCATAAACACACAAGTCAGGGTCAGGTTTTAAAAGATATTAAGGCATTTAACTCCATATTTTTTGGGGATCTTAGTTTAAGTCACCTTTAAAAATAAAGCTCAAGGTCTTAACTCACTTAGGTGCCTCTGAAAATGTCAGCACAGAGCCTGATTTGTAATTACACGTTCTTCCAGATCAGAATAGAAAATACTCTGGCTCTGGAAAGGCTCCCACAACTGCCTTAAACAACCTCATTCATTACAGCTGGAGCACGATCATTGAAAGTACGTGGCATCATTAAAGTAGCTTAGACTACAATTGAAGATGGCAACTTGTTATTATATTTTTAATGAGTGCATTCCTTCACTTACTTATTTTACCAGGAAAGTGTGTTTTATGGCACGTGGCAGATTGTTACAAATGGTCCAAATAAATGCTTCCTAGTTATAACGATGCTTCAGGTGCTCACCCTTGCGGTTTTGGAAGTGCTGACACAAAATACGAACAGGAAAGCTCTCACCTGGAGATTTAGGGTGGACAAACACAACACAAAGATTTCCTATAGTGGGTAAGTCAGCCTCGGGGCTGCTGAGCCAGCTGAATTTCTAGGGCATGGTGTGTGCCTGGACTGAGTGCTGGGGGGCTTGGTTTTCATCCTGGGCCTTCTCCTACAGGTGCAGTCAGATCACTCTTTTCCTGTTCTCCTCATTAACCTCTTCTCTAAACTCTTCTTGTTTGACACCGCCCAGGACTGCCAGGGTGGGCACTGGAGTGGGGGGACTGCACAAGTGAGGCCCTGATCTTGTCCATCGCCACTGGATGGTGGCTGTCATGATCAGGACTGGTTCTGGACTGGCTAATTGACGAGCTAATGGATAAGGCTGTCATATTAGCATGCCAGCAACTCCTCCCTACAAAATTAGCTTGGGTAACGATGATAACTACAGATGGAGCTTGAATGGTGTCTCTGCTGGCGATGGGTGATGTTGGTAACTGCCTGATAGCTCTTGGTTGAGCCAAGGAAAATGAATTGATGGTCTAGGTTCAATTCCTAAGACATGAGTTCCTACAGCACAAGAATTCACCCGTGGGGGACACATCTACTGCCAGTCTCAGTGGTGGCTTGGAAACACACGGGCAGAGAGGCTTGGCTGCCCATTCATACTGACAGCTAGTCCTCCCTGGAGGGGGCTAGACCCCACATAGGGTGTCAAGTGGAGCTTGCTGCCTTGCTAGCCCAGCAGTACCCACAGAGTAACCAAAGGGGAGTGGGAGGACCTCTGCTGTGTTTGCAGACAGAAGAGACGGAGCTAGTCCTGGCAGGGACAGACAGCCAGAAACAGAATCACTGTGTTCCGGCAGGGGGATTGGACTGGATGATCTTCCGAGGTCCCTTCCAATCCCTGACATTCTGTGGTTCTGTGTGTGCCTGAGAGCAGCAAATGAGATGACACACTTCTAATGTATTACGAGCAACTGAAAGAACTTTGCTTTTGTTTCCCTCAGCAATCCAAGCCCAGACCAAATGCATTGAAGAACTCAGCATCCTGGAAAGGATTTCCCATCTGAGGCTCCACAAAGCTGCCTTACCACTGGATGCATGGCTGGGTCTGGTCAAGCTGGACATCCCCTGACCCGGGAGGAATGAGTTTGTTTGGGCACTGTTGGACACTGTGGGGTTTACTTCTGCCTCTTCCTGGGCACATCACTGGGCAGAGGAACACAGGGGACCCCTCACTCCTTTCTGGGGTCTCTGCTCTGTGCATCCTCCCAGTTCCCTCATTTCACTGATCCTTTGACAATTAATCCCTTCCCTCTCTCTTTTACTGCCCTTTGCTCTCCCCATTTTCTCACTTCTCCCTCCCCTTCTCTTCCCAAGGAGGTTTCATTTTTGGGGCGAGAATTTTGTCCAGTCCCTCACAATGCAACCCAGCAGGACAGGACCTGTCACCAGAGAGCAGAGTGCTGATGGTGTGACACACGACAGAAACCAGTGCGGATGGTCTCTGGGGTTGTTGTACATCACACACTGTCCCGAGAGTGGCACGGGGCTCTGGGTGGCTAAGAAGTTTGGCAGAAGAGTGTAATCCCTGTTACTGTGGAGAAGGTGAGAGCATGGCTTGCAAAGAGTATGCCTGCAAGGAATGTTTTTCTAGTGCTGTTGCATGGACCCACAGCCTGGCCAGAGCACGGAAAAAACTGATCCCTGCAGGGACCGTGGCTGTGATCAGAGACATTGGACCTGCTCACATTGGACCTGCTGTTGCCTTTGCCCCAAAGCCATGGCTGGCTCTGCAGTCAGACTCAGATGTTACTGAGTGCGTCCCTGCTCCAGACAAAGGGGAACTTAAAGAAGGAGCACACAGGAAGACACAAAAAAAGAGTGAAACTACAGAGTAAATGGAGTTACACTGTGTGGACCTGCTGTTCTGGTACAAAGACTGGAGTTCTGAAAATGTAACATCCAAAATATTACAGCCAGACACAAAGGTGGATGTAGAGACAAGCTGCACAATTAATGGGATTTATTTGGGTCTGAATGGTGGGGATGTCATGCCCCTACAGATTTTGATTGTCCTGTTTTGCTATTTTCAGGCAGCAAAGAACATTCTGCTACTGGATATAGTGGTGTGAACCTACATTTCACTTTTTTGTGGAGTATGAAAGAGTATCTACGAGAAAAATTCAGGCTTTAAACAATATATGGCAAGCCATAATCACAGCAAGACTATGGTTATGTACACAACACTGCAGCACTCCCAGTCACTTTCAGAATGAGAGATACACCATAAAAAAAGTTGTTGGGAAGATGCCGACAGTGGATGGAGACTGGCATGTTATTTTCTTCTCTATAATGTTAGTGCAATTGCATGCTCAGCTTTATTATTTTATTTCTACCCTCACATTTAGAAACACAGACACTGAGAACCACAGGACAGTGCCAGGAACAAATGCTACAGAGGAAAGTGTGAAAAATCCCATAATGAACAATGAAGGGAAAAGCTGCCCAGTGATGAAAATTTCTTTCTAATCCTGAACAATTAGTGTCTGGCTTATATCATCAAGCATGAAAGTTTGTGTCCTTTCTACATTTTTATCCAGTCTAATGTGGCTGTGGATGTTCTTACCACCTGTATAAATGTCTTATCCTTTCTTTTTTTATGCTGCTAAACTCCGGGCCCCGATAAAGCCTGTGGCAAGGAATAAAGTTTTAGAGAGTGCATGAACACTCACGGGAAGGAAGAAGTGAGATGGAGCAAACACATGATGTGTCCTACCCCCAAACCACTACAGAGGGGCTGGCTTTCAGGGTTTCACTGCTAGTGGGGACAGCCAGACGTAAAACGAGAGAATGACCGATACAACGCTGAAGACACACCAAGATCAACCCAAACCTTGCACAAGGCAGACTATGTCAGCTTTACCATCAGAAAGCAGCCTCCCTGCTTGCAGCAAAGCGGAGCAAGGATGGCTGTCACCTTTCAGGGTGTTCAGCTGTCGGTGTTTGTGAACTGCTGGCTGAGCCAGTCCCTCCAGAACTCAGAGACAACCAGGCTGAGGACATTTACTTTTATATAATCATGGAGGAAATACCTAAACTAAAGCTTTCTTTAATTATGAGGGCAGTTGGACATCGCAACAGAAGCTCAAGTTAATTGAGACTCATCTAGAAAGATCGTCTTTTCTCTGATGTCTGCAGTAATGGATCATGGAAGATCAGCTAAGACAAGTCAGACAAACCAGAGAAGAGGTAGATATAGAAATGGATGGACAAACAGGGAGATAGACCGGCAAACAGGTAGATACTCAGATGAACAGATGGCTATATTTACATAACCCTAAAGACAATGCATTTTCCTGGTCCTGTGGTTAAGTTCACTGAGCATATTGAGGGCTCCCTGCAATCTTCCGATGCCTCCGTAAGCTTCCAAGAGCTCCCCATCCCTCTAAGCTGCTACAGAAACATATATATATATACACCTAACTTCTAGCACAGTAAGCCCCTTGATTTCAATTCTGCTTAAAGCTGAACTCATGGCTAAATGTTTACAAGGGGTGTGTGTGGAGGATGGTTATTGTTTTACAGCACTCTTGGCATTTATGGACTTCGCCGCACTCACAGGGTGGCTTTTTTTCAGTGGCATTGTCTGAACTGTAACTAGGTAAGGCTTTTGCATTTCTATGCTATGTGATCCTTTTCCTTGCAGCGCATAAGTCCCCTGTGATGTTGAATCTTCTGAGTTTTCAGGACTGGCTGAGATTGAAAGAATTTTTTTTCTTATGGGTTTTGTGGGCTTTTTGGCTGGAATATCTGACTCAGTGTTTGATTTCCTAACACCAGATCAATCTATGAGTGCTCCCGGGTAAAACACTCCTTTGCCAGCTGGTGGCTAGGATCAATTAGTAACATTTTTTTTATTATTATAATTGTTATTATTAGTATGTGTACAGCAATGGCAAGGAATGTATTTCTAGCAGAAGTACAGTTTGCAGGAAAGGGCTATCTCAAATCTTGAGGATGCTGTGAAAGTGTAGGTGCACATTAAGGACTTGCAAATATCTGAGTTATTGGTGACTGCAGCCTCAGAGTGTCCATATATTTGCAAGCACAGATATAGAGGCAGGTATGCATCCTTTAACCTCCCTCATTCGTCCCTTACTGCCAGGGCTCGCAAAATCACTCCTTCAGTGCTGGCACTTTTTGAGCGAGTCACAGTCCCAACCCTAGCAGCAGTTCTCTGGTGGTGTGCCGCACAAGCGTGAAGCTGAGACTGTTCTGTGGCTGTACTAAAGGAGCTCCAGCCTCCAGGCCTGGTAAGGCAGCAGGATTTCAGAGACAACCCCTGCCTGCACACATGGTCTGAGGCATGGAGCAGTTTGGGTCAGCAGCCATGTGTACCCTCTGCACTCCTCCAGAGCCACCCGGTTGCAAGGGGATCCCAGCAGGAGATACCAGCAGCGGGTGCGAGGAGATGCAAAGAGGCTTAGCATAGCTCCTTCAAGGATAACCAGGAGCAAGACCCGCGGGAGCACCGCTAGGAGACCTGCCAGCATGAACGGATCAAGCCTCATATCAAATTTTAGATAAATCAAAACTTGCTGAGTGTCCTGATTGCGTTCACCAGGCAAGTCATCCAGCAGATGAGCACTCAGTTTTTCAGCATAAAGATCTTCCACCTCCAACATGCCCTTGATGTTTCTCATCCAGATTTAAGTGCACAACAACTGTCGCTGGGTAAGACCAAACTACACCAACGCTAGAGTGTGGGTGCCCTGATGGTCTGGGGTATAATCCTTCCGAGGTGGCTCATGATGGACAAAGTCTGTGGACGTGGACAGTCTCCCTAAGACCGATGGAGCAGGTTGTGAGCATGGCACCGATCTGGCTTACCTGGGTAAGGGTGGATGCCATTAGCAAACACGGCTTCTGCGGCGGGCTGCCCATTAGCCTGCGGCGGGAGGCCAGTGAAGCCATTCACCCCGATTGGAGATGGGATGCTAGGCACAGCTGGTGCAGTTATGCCAGGAGGCGTGCTTCCACCTGCAAGTGGGGAGGACACAAAACCAGAGCTGGTGAGTACTGGAAGCAATAATGACACAGAGAAAACCTGTGACACAACAGCTGTGAACACCACTCATAAACCTTCTGATAACCAAAGAAATGAAAAATCTCCCAAGCTGTTGTGCAAAGAAAGGGATGGCTTGCCATTTTTTTTCTGCTTGGAAGGCATTAAGAAAGTCTTGCAAAACTTTCTTCAACAGAATGAAGCCTTTGCTTGGTGATCACAGTCTCTGGATTAGATCTGCAGCTGACATCAAGCAATAGAAGACTATAGAAACATCACACTTCCTCCTCAACTTGCTCTCTGGAGTATTACCTCTTTAAATTGCTAAATAAGCAGATGTTTCTTTCCTAGAAACTAGCACCAGAGGGAAATTCTCAGTCCCACCACCTTTCTACAGCAGTTCCTCTTGGTTTGTCTTTGGAGATGTCAGCTTTGTGGGTTTACCAATTGCCAGGGCTACTCCATCTGCACTGTGTCATGAACACACATTTAATGTACAAACTCATTCTGAACCTTCTCAGCACAAAGGATCCTTAAAAGGTTTGTCAAGTTGATTTGTAGCCTAAAGGCAGCCAGTGATACTTTTTATTTTAGCATTACTGTTTGGACCAAATTTGACTTCGCACAGGTTTAGCAGAGATCTCCCACTTGAAAGGAGCAAAATTTTGGTTGGATTTGTTTCTTTCATGAAATCATATTCCTTTTCTTCTTCCCAGACACATCCTGTGGGGGACTGTGACGCTGCTATTTCAGAAGAACAATTTAGTCTTTATGTTTTGGGTGGGATCCTGTCACCCACTGATAAAGAATTCTTAAATTTCTGAGAGGAGAACTAAATCCCTGTGCTACCACATTGTCTGCTCCTGTGTATGTTTAAAATGACTGGGCAGCCTGTCCTTCTTGAAGTACATCCAAGACGTTTTTGGGGACTAAAATTGAGTTCTCAGTAAGTGTGAAATTGTGTATTTCTCTTGTTAGCTGTCCTGGGTTAAGCAGAGACAGAGTTAACTTTCTTCATAATAGCTAGCAAGAGGCTGTGTTTTGGATTTGTGCTCAGAAGAAAGCTGATAAAAAGTGATGTTTATGCGGCTGCCAAGGTCTTCCAGCTTCTCTGGCTGTCTGCAAACAGGAGAAGCTGGGAGGGAGCACAGCCCCAGTGACCAGCCCAGGATTTGATCTTAGGTTTGGGA
>VZTO01023381.1:0-22539 GCA_013400615.1 Syrrhaptes paradoxus | reverse complement strand
ACCCACAAGTCCTTTTTTCCCTTTACCCCTTTAATTCTCTCCCCTATCCTCGTGTTGGGGTGGGGAATTGGGTGAGTGGGTGTGTAGTTTGGCCCCCAGCCAAGGGCTAACCCATCACACTAGCTGTGAGTGGGAAGTTAAACTATCTTATTTTCAGCAATATCTTTCTGTGTCGGGGTATACTCCAGACTGAAAGCACCATTTTTTCAGTAACCACTTTTTGAAACCAACTGAAGAAATTTTCTTTACCCTAGCAGCATTCCATGATGGGTTAGTCCAATAACACACTTTAACCACTGCTTAAATTTGTGTGGGTGCTTTAAGAAAGTCCATGCAGGTGCATGGCATGTTTTAGTGTGTTCTGATTTGAGTAGCCCGAAAAGGAGGCAATATTTCAGCTCTTTTCTTATACCCTGAGCAGACAAGCTGCTGATTCCTGTTTGCTTATTTAAATGTTGTTGGCCTTTAACAATGCCCTCTGTGGAGGTACAGGGAGCCAGCACTGGCAACTGGAGTCCAAAGGTAATGCTCTTAGCATATGCCATCATCTTGCAAATCACAAAGGCTAGTTAAAATTTCAGTTGCTTTTCTGTATCTCTCCTCTATTTGCATAGACAACATAAGTAATTTTTTCTAATATTGCAGCAAGGGATTTGTGCTTGCTATTTTGTGCATGTCTAAGGAAGTGTAGGCATATTCATTGCAATTCTTCAATTTTCTTCTTATAAAGAAGCCCCCTGGAGAGGTCGGATCTGTAGTTGGTGTAAAACTGGCGTAACGCCACCACGGAGAACAAGTGCCGGTGGATGCCAGTTGTGGATTTCATCCCTGGTTTGAGGTCCCCTGCTGCAGCTACACCAGGTGCAGATTCACAGGACGGAGGGAGGGAGGGAGGCAGGGACAAGGGACAGAAGGAAGCAAACAAACCAGAATGGAGTTTCATTTCTAGTCCCTCTGTGTGGTTAACAGAGTGCCAGACCCACTGCAGACTCAGCTTTCACCCAAATTATACCCATGATAGGAGAAATGCAAAACTTGGAACTTTCAGAGATGTTAACTAAATTTCTTCACAATTACGGACTATTGTGTGACAAACCCACTCCTGATGGGGAACTGACAAAATGCCAGCAAACAGCATAAAATGTTTATGGTCTGAATTAGCCCCTCGGACCGCCTACTGTACTCCATTGACTGCAGAGAAGTGAGACGACTGGTTTAAACTCAGTGTCTAATTTTTGCATGGTCAAAACCAGGTGAGATGGATCCTGTCTCTAGTCTCTCAGATTTGCTTGGATCCTAAACTCTTTAAGTTTCTAGGTCCCGTGGGAACTTATGAGTCTGAATGAGCTCATGGCCATGTCCCAGGGAACCACCCACTCTCCTAGGGGTGGGATGCACAGAAAACCAGATGGATGAGGAGGCCTGGAGACACCAGCACAGAGGCACCGTGCTTAGCCAACACCTCCAAAGCCTCTAGAACTTTCGGGTTACCAGTGTCCTTTTTCCAGCACAATTTTTCTTCTGCTTAGGAAAGATCAAAACACTTTTTTTTCTTTTTCCGGAGTTCCAAAAACTTTTTCTAATGCCCATTTTTCAGAGAACTTTGAAACGTTTCATTTTCATTCCAAGTCAGAACAAAGATTCACTTCAATGACTGGAAATCCTGCTATGAAGCAGAATGATCATTTTCCATTTGACTTTCTGAATGCTAACAAAAGCCAGCAGGAGGACTTACGTTAGGCTTCAGATATCTCCTGGCTACTTGGAAATCGTTGCTAGTGTTGTAGGCTTGCTTGCTCAGATGTTATGTCAAACATTTTCTCTGCATCTCATCACAAGCTTTGTGAGTATTGTGGTAACACAAGGAGTCATTTCCAAGTCTAAACATTACACCCAAGGAATAACTGTCAATGGACATTTCCACAATCCATTACTGAGGTTTTCCATGAAGGAAGTTACCCATTCAAGGTAGGTCTGGAATAGTGCCAAAGTGCATAGGGTCCGTGATTGAAAACATGCCATAAGGAGAGGGCAAGAACTGCCACCGTGAGAGAGACCAAGAGATCATCTAAACCCCGATCTTATTTTCAATAATGACAAGTCATGGGTGCTCTGGAAAGCATGTGAAAAATGTGAGCTTCCCTTTCTTGTACTCCTACAGTAAGAGTTTAACAGTCCTCAAAAGGCACTGGGCACACTAGAAGGGGAGCAGAGCCTACACTGAGGAAGGGCTGGGATATTTTTTATGTGTTGGATATCGTGGTATTTGATATTGATATACCAGAATATGATATACCAGTACTGTTGCATTTACACACCTATGTCACAGAACTCGCTCATTCTCAAGACTTGTAGGCAAAAGAGCTTGTGCTCTTCCCTGGCGTGGCCACCACCAACCATTGCCTGGATTCAGCTTTCCAGGCCCTGAGAGCATTTGAATTCCAGGCAGTCTTTGTTTGATGTTCTCTCTGCACCCACCAACACAAAACAGATCTAGCTAATGCAAATATGATAATCGTCCCAGCAGCGGGCATAAAGGGTGCACGTATAATTAAGCCACTTTTCTATTTGGATTTGCAGTAGCTCCATCGACTTGTTGTTTACACATTTATTGTTGCTCAAACATATATTTCAAAATGTGTGGCACAAGATTTCTGAGTCAAGCACTTCTCCATGGGTCTCCATAAGTGCATGTGGAACCAGATCTGTCTTTCCTTCTCTCCCATTTCCCCCCTCCTATTCTAATGCAAGCAAAGGAGCAGACAGGTATCTGATCCAGTAGCTGACAACATTCTTTCCAGCTACAGATTGCAGAGAGATGCTGAGCTGTGTGTGAATGGGGAGGTTTCCTTTGGCAGACAGGTCAGCAGAACTCAGATCAGGAACAGCCCTGATGCCCGCACTGCTGCTGTGCCTGACCTCCCTGCATCCAGTGTTTCTCAGCCATGAGGCATTTTCCCCGGCTGCTTTGTCAGAGGGCCCTTTCCTGCTACAGGGCTGGTACAGACCTCTTCACGTCCGGCCATGAAGCTGTCCCTTTCCTCTCTTACTGCTCTGCTCTGGAGTCCCAGATGCTGCTCTGCCCAGCACTGGCTGCACCACAGATGGCTCAGGCACAGCTCACTCCTCCCCTGTCCCACCCCAAACCTTTGTCAAGCTGGTCCCCTCCAGGCCAACCTGATGCTTCAAGGTTCGCACAAGGGCATTCATACAGCACATTTTTCTGAACACATTCCCATCCCCAGTGCCTCTCGTAAGAACAACCTGCATCACCCCAGGGACCCTTTTATCTGTCCCTTAGAAATGGTCCTCTGAAGATGCACCTTTGGGTCCTCTGAAGATGCACCTTTGGGTCCTCTGAAGATGCACCTTTGGGTCCCCTGCTCCCCTACCAGACCCAATGGCATATTGCAAAACTTTCCAAATTCTCACTTCTCTGTCCTTGCTCCTCATTGTGTCCTGCCTCTGTTGGGTCTCAACTCTCTTGTTCTCCTCATCCACCGGTGAGTGCCACTCGGCACGGGGCACAGCTCGTCCAACAGCCTTTGACCTTGACTTTGCCCTTACAACTATTTCACGATACAGATGCTGACCTGCAGCTGGCCCCAGCCCTGGAAGAAGTGGTGATGGCCTTTGTTTGCCCCTTTTCCCCACTCCCAGACCACAAAAGGATGTGGTTGGCTCCACTCCTCATTTCTGGTGGCCTTCACCAGCAAGACCAACGTTGGATTAAACACCTACGGGGGGAGAACACAACTGGGGGAGGAGATAACATGTCCCACCAGGTCTCCTCTGGGATGTAGTCAGATTTTCCTTCCCTTTCCCCTCTCCATCCCCCCCCAGCCTCTTACCTGAGGTTGGTGTCATGGGGGCGGCCGCCAGGCCGTTCATGTTGAGAGCTGCCATCTGCTGCATCTGGGCTGCGGCAAAGGCTGCCATGGGGTTCAGGTAGCCTCCCTGTGCCACCGACGCCATGATCGCGGCTTGCTGCTGCATCAGCTGGAACAAAGAGAGCAGGGAAAAAATATCATGCGGTCACCAGCAGGGCAGCCCGTGGCACCAGCACCGGGATGGGAACCTGGTGAGGGTGTGAGGCACCCCTCTGTATTGAGATGTTTCACCAGGTTTGTGGTACCCCCCAGCCTTGGTCTTTTTTCTCACTACAGGGGCTGGAGGCAAGCTGCATCGTCGTGTCTTGGGGTTTTTATGGTCCCTCCACCACAACATGTTCCCCCCGCGATGTGGAGGACTCAAGACTCTGACTCCCTGGCCCTTCCCTGATGAGAAAGGCAGAGAAGAGACTTCATACATTCCCCAGTAGAGATGTCTCATGGCTTAGGTTGCTTGTGTCAAAGCTTTGGGAATGCGTTAGTGGCTGATGATGGGATACCCGGGTGTGTCGAGCAGTGGGGAGAGGGGGCCACCGCTCCAGAGCAGAAAGCTGGGCTAGTTCCCTGGGGATAACTTGGATTGTGTCCATCTGTCAGTGACAAAAATCAGCTTTTCATATGCAGCTGATGGGCACAGAGCAAAACCATGTCCAAACCTTCTAACTGGATCACAGCACCTATTTCCAACACAACCAAGCAGAGACTCCTGGAAGAGCTACAAAAGAGAAGAGAGCTCCCCTCTTTAGCAAAAGGCATACTGTAAGTGAGAAAAACCCTTCCCTGTGGTTTTGATCTGGGATGACTTAACTTTTATTTTTTTTCCCCAGAAAATGATCCAAAATGCTGCTTCTTTTAGGGCACCTACAAAAAGCAGAAATGAGGAACCCAGGCTATATTTTCAGGGATTTGGGGCTGAAAATTTTGGAGCAGAAGGGTGGTGAATGGGTATGCATGCTGGAAATGCTTCTCACATTGAAACCAGACTTTGCTATCTCCAGACTTTGCTATCTCCAGACTTTGCTGTCACTATTTTACCCTCTGAACCTGGCACACAGCCACTGCAGTTCATCTGTATGGTGTGGCTGCAGTGGGCTTGTAAAATGCCCCCGGTGTGAAGCAGCTTGGATGGAGCTGCCTCTTGTCTCCTTCCCTGGAGCTGTACGAAGAACCAGACGAGGTACGTCTGAGCCCATATCCAACCCCTACTAGTGACCGGCGGTGGATGCTTAGGGGAAGCGCAGGGGAAACAGGCTGAACAGAGAGCAAATCCTCACTCTGTTCACTCCCCAGCCCCTCGCAATCCATGCCCTGATGATGATGGTGAAGAATGAAACTGTTTTTCTGTAGGGATTTTAGAAGTGACTCAAGTCCTTGCTGTCTCTAGAACTGTCGTACCTGTGTTTTGCTGCTCTCTGTGATCTCACTCTCTCTCTCCCATCAGGAAATCACCCTCTGGTGCTGTTGTTTACACACATGGGACACGCTCCTCAGTATTAAACAGACCTCAAAAGTCATGGCAAGGAGCAGACTGTTCCCTACTGTTCAGTTTAATATTGAAATGTCGGCTGAATTAGCTGTTCATACACATACACAACAAAACAAATCCTTAAATCACTAAGCTCATTCACATGCTGAAATTTGCTTGTCACCATCTGTGAAGAGACCAAAGTCCGGTCTCTTCCATTGACCTGCTGTATAACCGTGCGCCACAAGATGCGGAAACTTGCTTCAGTTTCTCCAGCTGTAACATGGGACACAGGACACCTGCCTCCCTTCAGATCTACAGACTAAAAGTGCTGTACTAGAGCTGAGTATGATTATTTTTTGTAGCCTAAAGAAGATTGGTGGCAAGGTGGTGGCTTTTCCTTTGATTGTTAATTACCCTTTTTTTATTATACCCTGCATAAAGCACTTTCACATTTTAATTAGTGATATCCTGTTCTTTGTAATTACTGATGGAGTGATTAGACAATCTTTTCTATTTAGCACAATGCTGACTCCCCTTTAAGGAATAAATTTGTTTCTAGCCATCATTTGAGCTTGTTCTGCAGAGCAGGCACTGAGCAGGCGATCTTACGCCAGTGAAGTGAATGGGGGAGTCCATCCATCCTTAACTGGATTGACTCCAGTGCTGAGTGTGATTTCCCATGTCTTATTTTCTGTGCTAGGTATTTTCACCTGGGGACAGCTGAGAGTACAACTGGCTGGTTGCACAGATGGTGGCCAAGATCTGTGCCTATAGGGTCTGTTTAGCACTGCTGGGCAAAGCAGCATCTCTCTGAGGTGGACACAGTTTCAAGGACTGAGGACAATCCCGGTCTGGCCTTTGCTGACTTTTCTCTGTGTTCCTCCAAAGGTGACCAGAGCTGCACGAATGAACCCACCCCAAAACATGGAGTGACATGTGGCTGGTCGTGTGTGCCATGGTAAGTCTGGCTGGCAGGTAAGAGTCTGGTATTTGTACCAGAGACCTTCTAGGGCAGGCAGGGGACTGTGGCTTTTGGCGTTTCCTCTTGTCAGGTTCAGTAAGCTAAAGACCGATGGGGTTTCCTCTGAGCTGGTCACTTGTTAGGGTTGATGTGACGACAAGCAGAGGCATCCAGGCCAAGATCCACCTCTCCCGTCTACACCCGTATGGCTCTGGGCAGATGGTTTGCAGCTTTGTTTCTCCTTCTTGACTCTATGTGGAGCCCCGGGGAGCAGTTCGGCTGCACACACCAACCTGGTCAGGTGGAATCACTCCCACCCCTTGCATGGCCCTTAGGGGACGTTTTTGGACCTTGGTCCCCAGCCATTTAAAAGAAAAATGCTAATTCTTTTTTTGTTTGTGTTTCACCTGTGCTGCAAGAGAAACGGGCTCTGTCTAAACATTGCCAAGGTAGTACAAACCCAGAGACAATCTCCACTTTGCCCTCAGCAGAGCTGGGCAATCGCTGGGGACGTTATTTACTGATAATGCAACTTCTGCTTGTGGACGCCTCTAGGCTGTTCAGAGTTAACTCCAACGGCAGGTGCTCCTTCTGATTTGCAAACCAGGCAACTGGAGTATGTGGCTTCTCGTGTGTTCAGAGGGTTTATAAATTCGCACTGGAAGGTGCATGCTTGCAGGACGCACTCTGGGTACACACATGCTCCTTTTTGCAGTATAACACCTTTCATGCATTCCTGTCACAGACCTTCAGAAAGAAGGCTTTTTCCTTTCTCCTTATAAGAAGTGCTAGACAATCTTAAATTTCTGACCAGTGCTGAAGATGCCAGGCCTGCAGACTGGAACCTGGTGNAAAGCTGATAACAGTGATGTTTGTCGATGTCACCAGCACATTCAAGGTGTTTTCAGCTTCTCTGCTGTGCCAATGTCTGTGGGTAAAGGAGAGGCTGGAGGGGGGCACATCCCAAATACTAGCCTAGGATTCAACCTTAGGTTTAGGATTGAGACCCAAAGTAGCCAACAGTCTATTCCATAACATACATGTCATGACCAGTACATAGGTGAGGGCCCTCTGGAAGCTCGTCCCTTTTTGTTCTGGATCACCCTTTTTGTTCCGAATCCCTCTGCCTCAGGGTCAGCTCTTTTTCAGGCTGGCTCTCTTGGGGTGGCCCCTCTCACCGGGTCATCTCCCTCCCCCAGTCAGCTCTCAGTCTGGGATGCACGGGTTGTTATCTCTGTTCTGGGAGTGTGCTTTCGGGACTCTCCCTGCTCTGGGGCCATTAGCTGGGAATGAGGTGAGCCTTGGTCATGGAGTGGTGAGCAGTACCACTGTGTATCGCTCACTTGTATATACCATTATTTTCAATATTGTTGTAGTTTAGTTATTAAATTGTTCTTATCTCAACCCATGAGTCTTTTCTCCCTTTACCCCTTTAATTCTCTCCCCCATCCTTGGGAGGGGGGTACTGAGAGAGCGGTTCTCTGGGGTTGGCTCCCAGCCAGGGGTAAACCCATCACATGTGCTCAGTGCTCTGGGGATACCCAAGATGCCCTGGAGACCTGGGAACCTTCCTGACATTGTGACATGAGCTGGAGCCCTGGGCTTCATGACCCAGAGGACGTACACCTCACCGCAACCTCCAGAGCCAGTGTCAGGGGTAAACTTTTTCTGCTCCAGAGCTGAAAGGAGTATAGCATCCCATATTTGAACACAGCCACATACCCCAGCCCACTGGCTTTGCTTCCCTGGCTAGAGAGGGAACTCCAACCATGTCCCAATCATGTTTGGACATCTCAACCCTTGACAATACTCTTTCCACCCTTCTGCAGTCATGTTTCCCATTCACCCCATTCCCTCTCTGGTCAGACATGCTAAAAGGTAAGAGAGAAGAGGAGAGGGGTCCTTCCCAGCCTAGTGGCTGATGGCCACAGCCCAGCTGAGACCAGTGGCATCACCAGGGTGAGAGGCAGGGAACTCAGTCACCTTGAAAGAAGCTGACAGTAGAGACCTACCTCCTTCCTCCCAGGGTGGCTCCAGGGAAATTTATAAAAGGAGACCAAATCCTTTAAGGGTCACCAGTCTCTCTTATAAAACCTCCAGGGCATTCCCAATAAAAGTCACCCCACTCCTTCCCCATCTCCTCCTGAAGACAAATGTCCCATCCAGTTTCTTTTCATTTTGGAAGAGGCCCAGTGTATGGTCCCAGTTAATAAAGCTGTAGAAAGCGTGGCAGTGACCCCACCATAGGCAAATTGATAGCAGCAGGGCCCCTGGGTGTTGAGTTCTTTAAAATATGCCATTTGAAATGCAGATTTTCCCTGCCCAGAAAAGCAGTAGACTTATTATCTCAGGCTGATCCAAGGGGACGGAGAGGACCTTTTCCCTTCCTCAGCTGGAAGGACGTATTTCCTTTTGCTTCTCTTACTTCCTTGGCATGACCTTTGCCTCAGCTTTTAAAGCTTCTTCTCATCCCAGGGAATGCTACCAGACTGGTTTACGCCTATGGATGGCACCTCAAGAACTATGAGGCTGCTGGCCCTATCCCAAGGCTCAAGAACCGATGGGGGATCTGGAGGGGCACTGGTAAGGCCACCCAAAGCATGGGAAGGGGTGGTAGTGACGGCTGGTCAACAGAAGATTGGAGGATTTGTCTCACACACCTTTTTGCTACATCAAGTTGAGGTGATTAAACTTCAGCCAACTCCAACATCAGTTGATGGATAGGCACCTCCACAGACACCCATCCTATCCTACCGTGGGAGACTAAGATGAAAAACAGCAAAGGGTGAAGTTTTGCTGCACAGCTGTACGAAAGCAAGAGCTCGCTGACACAGGTCCCTCTCCGTGTCTTGCTGCTGTCTTAGATGCACACGCGACACTGCCAAGCACCAGCTCAGGAACAACACCAGTACAGGGTTAACCATGCAGCAAAAACCTGGTGCCTACTGCCAGCTTTCCTCCCAAAATGGGTCGCTGTGTGGTCATTACCAGTCTAGTGGTATGGGGTGAGGACATGTGGCCAGAGGTGTGGTTGGGGAAGGGACATCCTCAACCTGGTCTAGTGGAGGGTGTCCCTGCCCATGGCAGGCGGGTTGGAACTCGATGATCTTTAAGGTCCTTTCCAACCCAAACCATTCTGTGATTCTATGATCCACCTCTGACATCAGGTGGCTGCTAGATGGCAGGGTCATGAAGCTGCACTCTAGGGAAGGAAATATTGCCCTTTTCTTACAGGGGGCATACAGAGAGAGATGAAGTAGACTGTAGACTTTCTCTACAGCCTTCCTTCCCCAGCCCCCAAAAGAAATACACGTGAAACTGAAGAAGGGAAAGAGGAGAGAGGATTATTTCTGATGTGCACTTTTTGAAACAGCGTGATCACTGCCCTTGGAGGAGGATTGCTCTGAAGGATCTGATGACCTTCTCTTTTTTTTCAGTGTTATTTTCTATCCTTGTCTCAGAAACACGTGATGTTTTATTTGACTTTTCGTATTCTTCACTCAGTAATAATAATAAAAGCAATAAGAGCATCCCACGTTTCCCACCTGTAATGATCTATACAAACACTTAGCTAATTAATCCTCATGGTATCCCTGTGATAGCAAGAGGTAAGTAAAGTGATCGATCAAGCAGTAAGAGGACTCATATTCGGTAAAACCACTGAACTGACAAATTCATGTCTGCTTTACCTAACTGGTCACTGGGAAATAAAACCAAAAACCTCTCCAAAGTCTTCAAACAGACAGGAGATATTCTGTAAAAAAATCAGAATAGTCTTTCAAACATTTTTTAATGTCTCCTTGGAAACACAAATTTCTGCTTTGAGAATAAAATTTAAATTTGATTAAGACTTAAAAAGACCTAAACAAATGTGCAACAGCTGGATTCATGTGTCTTAGTGTCTTTCTGTAACATGATGAACAATAATTTGTTTTTCTGACTTCTTGAGAACTATGGAAAAAACCCAAACCTAAAAAAAAAAAAAAAGCATACTGAGTCCAAATCTGAGTGTTTGTTATTTCTGAATTACCAGGGAGCTGACCACCAGAAATACAGTATTAGCCCTGCTACAAAGTGTTGTGGCTTCAAAATAACTTCCTTTCCTGGAACGGATCAGAACAAGGGATTTGCATAACAGGTAGTATCTACCAAATATACTGTCACATTTTGGTCATTTAAATATAATAAACATTATGTGCAGAAGACAGTCTGTTTTCAGTAAATTTACCCTGATTTCATAGGGCTAGCTGAATTTTTTAAAATATTTTTCCAAAATAATTTCACAGTATAAATTTAATAAACGTTGGAAGAAGTGATTCTTCCCTTCAGCACTACCTCAGGTCATCGAGCAGAAATATCCTTTAGTCTTCACAGGAGCTGGGACAGGGAGGCAGAGGAGGGCACCCAGGCTTTTGTGATCAGCACGGTGGCCACTGCTGCCCTGANAGATGCAATCACTCCTATGGCTGGAATTTGGCCAGGAGACTGTGGTTAACGCTCCCACCCCATTTTTTAGGCAAACTTGATTTATGACTTTGATTTTGTTTAATATAATTTAAAAATTAAATAATTTATGCAGTATCTGTCACATTCCAAGGCTCCTTCCTTTGCTCTTGCTTGTCTCTTCTGCATTTGGGAGAACAAGGGGTAACGGGTATAAGAAAAGAGGGTAAATTTAGACTAGACATTGGGAAGAAATTTTTCACCATGATGGTGGTGAGACACTGGCCCAGGTTGCCCAGAGAAGCTGTGGATGCCCCATCCCTGGAGGGGTTCAAGGCCAGGCTGGATGAGGCTTTGAGCAACCTGGGCTGGTGGAGGGTGTCCCTGCCCATGGCAGGGGGTTGGAACTTTATGATCTTTAAGGTCCTTTCCAACTCAAACCATTCTGTGATTCTATGATTTTCGCACCTTCCCAACCCTTTTCTATCTGTGCACGTTTCCATCTGTGTGCAGCAGTGATGTGACACAGCCACTACCTACTTTCCACTCCCTTCACAGAAAGAAGACCTGCAGGGACTTTTGCCACTGTTGGTTATCTGGGCCAGGACCATACCGCCACCGTTCACAGCCCGGTTTGATTTTTACAGCTCACAATTTAGGGCTTGGCTACCCCACCTCCTACCAAAGCGTAAGAAGGTGTGCTGTGCCGTGCTGCTCTGAGGTGTGCCTGCAGGTTTGCTCTCCTCCTCTGCAGGCTGAGGTCAGACCTGTTCCTCAAGCTGGCACTGACTAAGGCTGTGGAAACATCTGCTGATGCCCAGCTGATGTGGATCCACAGTAACCCGACAACACGAAGGGCTGACGTTTGAACTAAAATAAATAATTGCCCCATAAAAGGGGAACCTAAGTGAACACAGGAAGATACTGATGGAAATAAAAAACTAAAACCAATCAAAAAACCCTGAAACAAATTAGTATGTGGGCTCTGGGAGCTTAGGGAGCCAGGAAACCTGACTTGCTTTGAGCTGCGTGCAGGAAGGTGAGGTGGGTCTGGTGTGATCGTCACCGCAGCAGCACACAGAGTTAGTGCCAAGCTCTGCCTGGTCTGCTTGCAGGTGGCTCGTGAGGAGAGGAGGCAAAAAACATGCACAGAGGAGAACTTCTTTTGCTTCCTGACTTTTTTTTGCCTCTGGATCTGAGGGCACATGGCTGCTGGACCCAAGGACTAGCTGCCTAGCTGATGTGAGGCCGTGGCTGCAACAAGGGTTAAAGTTGCTCAAGCTGAGGTTGAGTGACTTGGCAGCAAGAAACATCAGGGAGCAAACGGTGACGTGGCCGTTTGCTGAGCTGAACAGGAGGTGACTTAAAGAGGGGTTGGGGCCCAAAGAGGTCCTGGTGGCAATGTTAATGGTTATTGGTCAAACACTGATGGGCTGAGACCGTCACTGTCCCTCCTCAGTGGTGCTTGGTTTCGAACCCATGGCAGCCCACTAATCTCTCAAACAATCGCAGTGTGTGGGTTTCTGCTTGTTGCAGGAGCTAATACAGTCCCTGTGATGTGTGTGATGCCTTTCCGTGGGAGATTCAGCAAGCAACTGCTGCCTAGGGGGCTTGGCAGCCTCCTCCATGGGGATGGACCATCAGGAACTATTGAAACAGCTCTCACAGGGCTGCTTGGGAGCTGTCACATGGAGACAGCAGCCGAGCTTGGATTGCAGGGGGACAGCTGGGAGGACAGGTTACAAATATAAATCAGAGGGCCCAGTGTCTCACGCTAGTCCTGGCCTTACTGCTAAGCACTGAGGCAGTTTTTAAACTTTTCTTTCTGCTGTATCCCTGTGTGAAAATCCACGAAGAGACAGCACAAGAGAGAGCTGTGTCCCTGAGGGAGAAGGGAAGATAAATAAATCTGATCATCAGCTTTATTTGTACTTGGGGAAATGAGACCAGGGGGTCAAATGATTCACCCAAGGTCGCACAAGTTGCTGGTGGCAGTGGCATCAGCTGTCATCACTGTCCTGCTCTTGCATCTCCACTGTTTCACCTTCTCTCCTCTTGACTTGCTTTAGCTCTTCGACTTCAGTTNGGGACAGCTGGGAGGACAGGTTACAAATATAAATCAGAGGGCCCAGTGTCTCACGCTAGTCCTGGCCTTACTGCTAAGCACTGAGGCAGTTTTTAAACTTTTCTTTCTGCTGTATCCCTGTGTGAAAATCCACGAAGAGACAGCACAAGAGAGAGCTGTGTCCCTGAGGGAGAAGGGAAGATAAATAAATCTGATCATCAGCTTTATTTGTACTTGGGGAAATGAGACCAGGGGGTCAAATGATTCACCCAAGGTCGCACAAGTTGCTGGTGGCAGTGGCATCAGCTGTCATCACTGTCCTGCTCTTGCATTTCCACTGTTTCACCTTCTCTCCTCTTGACTTGCTTTAGCTCTTCGACTTCAGTTTGGGATTAATAAAACTGCCCCCCTTCCCTCTCCCCCCAGCCATCCCTCCATCTCCCACTGGCGTTTACCAGGTGCCAATCATCCTGATATCTAAGACCCAGCAGTCCGAGGTGGATTAATCAGGACCGAGGGAACGTCACGGAGCCCCGGCGCTCCCTTCCTTCCCTTTTGTGTGGCTGTGAGATGAAGCAGATAAGGAGAGACACAGATGGGGAAGCTGATTGAGAGACAGCATCTGAGCGCACTCTGGGTGTACGGGCGCCACACGGAAATGTGATCCCATCATTTAGACAGCTCCGAAGTCCCTTGGGTAATTGGTGTCACCAGCTTGTCATATCCAATGGGTCAAGATCTAAAACTTATTCTTTCCCCCTTATCAGCATATTTACCAGGAAAAAAAAAGGAGCAGGGGTCCTATTCTGCTTTCACTGAACTAAATAGGAAAAATATTCATTGGTTTCAAGTGGAGCAGGAGCAGACCAAGGAATTGTTTTTACTCTTCTTTCAGCTATAAATCCTCACTCAACTACCTACCTTCATAATGTCCTGTATTGTCTGGTGAGAAATAGATGGAGGGAATTTTTGTGGTGTAAAAGTGCAGAGTGCATCCTTTTGTATCAGTATAAACCTAGGCTGGACACTAGAAGAACAGCTCTAGATTAAAAATGATGCAAGAAGAGTTTTTGGTCCAGAGCATCATGACAGTGGTGTCTTTAACACCTCTCCATTTGCCTGATCAGTCCCTGTAGCATAGCTCTGGAACCACTCCTCCTACCTGGCAGCCTCTGCAGGTGTGTGTCCTGAGCTGCCCACGGGTTGTCTCCCGTTAATTCCTCTGGTATGTGGGAACACAGGTGCTGCATCCCCCTGCCAGGCTGCTGGATGCTGTTCTGGGCTCAGATGTGGTTTTCTGTCTCTTTTCCCCTTTCTGCAGCTTTCCCTGGCCAGGGGGACAGTTAAATACAGCCGGGATGGTGAGATGACAGCTCTTCCATTGTGTGGGGAGGAGAGCAGGGGACAAAGGAAGAGACAAGAATTGCCTTTGGGAATAAAATGAAGAAGGCAAAATGGAGGGAAATATTAAATTTGTCCAGTGCAGAGAGGATAAAAAAGTCCAAAATAGCACCAGGGGATGCATCTGGGAGGAGAAGGGGAACTCCTTCTGTGGAGCCCTACAGCACATCCTCACGACTTTACACAGGGGGTGGGCTGGGTTTCACCAGGTGTTTAATGAGATGCATGGCACCCAGTGGAGGACAGAAATTTCTAGACCCTCAAGTCAAAAAAAGAACAAGTGGATGTGATGGGAAGTCCGTGGTGCTAATGCATGAGAAGGAAATAGGCAGGGAACAAAGAATAGCTTTGCTGTCAAGGTGCTGGGGGGAGCACGGGTGCACTGGAGTGTGATTACCTAAGGCAAGTCGTTGGGTCTCGTTTAGAAGATGTTGCAATGGAAAACGGGAGTGACGGTGCTTCCCTCCTGCGTGCAAATCCAGCACAGGGTATGAGAGGTCCACATCTCACCAATGGTGGATGAAGTACCCAGATGCACCGTCACTGCCTGCAAACATTCCTGTTCAATCTGCTCCAGAGAGGGCAGCCGGAGTCACCTGCCGTTACTGTGTCTGCCTGCTGCAGGAATCACCTCTGCCTTCCTCAAATATCTGATGGAGAGACCGAGTCACCTGAACCTGATCTTGTCCTGCAGGTCCTTGTTATTTGTAGGCTAAAGAAAGGCTTAAACCATACTGCTTTGGGCAGCCAGGACTCTGTGTGTGTGTATGCATGCTGGTCCACTGCAGTGTTATCCAGCCTGCTTTCACCAGTCTGAAAGCAGCTCTGTCGACAGCTGCTGTTCTATCCAGTGCCCTCTCCTAGACACCCACGATGGTGTACGGGGCAGCAGGGTCTGGACAAATGGAGAGGAGAGCTGTGTCCCGTGTTCAGCTCAATACGTGTGATCTGTCAGCAGAGGAGGGCCAGGAAGATATTTGTGCCCTCACAAACCTTCTCTGGCACCAGCTGGTGCTGACATGGGATGGAGAACTCGGATGATAACCTGGGCTAGTGGAGGGTGTCCCTGCCCAGAGCAGGGGGGTTGGATCTCGATGATCTTTAAGGTCTTGTCCAGCTCTAGCCATTCTATGATCCTGTGATCTGAATTCAGGCATACTTTATCCAAATCCTCAAAGGCTGGTTATGTTTGGATTTGATAGGAACTGCTCAGATCCTATAGGAAGTGTCTTGCCTGGGTGCACGCGTGGTCACGGTTTGGTTACTGCAAGAAGCAGGTACTACACCTCTGTGCACTCATGTAACTGGTTTAATGGAAAAATCACTGGTTCCGCCTCTGCTTGGTTGTTGCTCTGCTCCCATGTGCTTTTTTGCAGTTCTAGGCACTGTCCCTGTTCCCGTGATGATGCGCAGAGCCAGCATTTATACTTACTGCCTGTGCATAGGCGCCGTACGCTCCGAACTGGATGGCCATGGGGTTGAACATGCCCATTTGTCCTGCCATTTGCTGCATGCGTCTCATTGTACGCTCCTTGTCCGTGTCTGCAAACTTCACCACCAGGCTTGAAGAGGCTCCCTGCAGGACAGAAAACAAGGAGACAGGTGGGGGGAATTAGCCCGATATACATTGGCTCGCGCAGTCCATGTATCTAACACAGATTTAGCAGCATGAGATCCAGCCAGACCTTTGCAAGAGGCTGAGAGCATCAGGATGTAATGATTGTGAGCTGATTTATTTTGGTGGCATGTGTTTGCTCTGTGCATGGCAGGACCCCTGAGCTGGATCACCCTCTCACAGTGCCTCGACTTGTAACCCCCACGTCCAGGGAGAGATCTGTGCCCCGATTTGGAGATTCAGTACGCTGAGCAGTGTGTGTGTTTCATGACAAAACAGCATCTCTTCAGCACTGGTAAACCAGGGGAGCAAAAATAGTACTTGATGGACCTGAGCTTCCTCATCCCTCTGCTCCCCAAAACGAGACGAAAGGTCAGNGATGAAAGGTCCGTAGCTGTGACTCTTAAATTTCTGATAGGAGGCAGAGATGGGAAGAGACAGATCTGCTTAGGAGTGAAGGCACTGACATTTTTTTGTCTGGCTTCTAACGCATCCTAACCTCACGGGCTGGCTGATTCCCCACAGCACGGTACCCCCTCGGGAAGGGGGGTGCAGGGGAGGGGGGAGCTGCAAGCGGGCAGATCGTTGCCTCGGGAGCTGGGCTGCCACCGCGCCGGGGAGACGGGCAGGTGAGCTGTCAGGAGATGGAAAAGGAGCAGCTGTAATCATCGTGCTCCCACGGAACACTTCCCTTCTGACACCCTGGTGTTCGCTGGTGGGAATACGGTGGGGAAACGGTCAGCTCAGCCTCTGGCTGGGAAGTGGAGAAAAAACCAGTCTCGGTGAAAGCAGAGTTACTCTGCTGCAAATTGGGAATAGCGCAGCAAACGACGGCTATGGTCATACACATACAGAAACCCAAGCTGTGCATAGTCAATATCATCTCCAGATCCTCCGTTATGAATCAAGACTTGAGGAATTAACTTGCTAAAAAAAACCCCAAACAACAATCTAAGGCCACAAAATGAGCGATATTCCCCCGGATTAGCAAGCTGTTCTGGGAGGAAGTGATTTTCATTGGCAAAGAATCTTTCTTTTTGACCTGTTAGTCTCTCTCTAATAAATCCATAACCCACTCACACAATGTGGTGGAGAGCAAGGTGTTGAAAGAAGTGCTTCAGGAAAACAAAGGGATGAAGAGATGAATATTCTGTTCAAGGGTGGAGAGCAGTCTTCAGAAGTTATTATAAGAGCAAAACAGAAAGTGGAGGGGAAGAAAAAAATCTAGCCAATTTTTCCCTGCATTTCTGCTCAAGGCTGGGTGACTTTTAATTTTTTTTAAATCACATGATGTAGTTATTGATCCTTCCCCAAATCACACTCTTAATTGCAGCTCATCGACAAATGAATATTTTAATGCATACATTTCCTGCTAATTATCACCTGGACTAGTCCTTAATTAGATTTCAACACTCATTTAATTAACCCTGATCCAAGAGACTGTTTGGTAACCTGAATCAAATTATTTAAACCTATTTGCAACTGTATTGGAGGGAAGCGCTCATCCACAGCAGGCTGGGCTGTGCAGAGCTGCTGCTGTGGTTTGCAGAGCAGAGGTTGCAGCACGGTGGGCACAATGCAGCACGGAGGGTTTTGAGACTGAATGAAATGAATGAGTATTCATCTCTGCAAATGGGTTTTGAGAAGGTGACTTGCTTTAGTTGGCAGGACAGAGAAGTGTAAATAAGTCGGTGTCTTCTTTTCTTTCTATGTCTATTTTCCCTGGAAGTCTTAGGGCCAGAAAACTGCCTCGGGAAATCGCTGATGCTTCACACTGTTGAGAACCGAGCTGTTGTTGTAGATGTCACCATGAAAACATGGGTAACCTCCACATAGAGTTCTTGCCCCTGGAGTTTTCTTCCCTCCTGATCTGAATTGCAGTGACTGCACAGCAGCCGTCTGACCCAATGGCATCTAAGGCTACCTCTTGTGAGATGTTTTTCTGGGCTGCCTGTCAGAGCAGAACTTCAGGTCTCTCTGAGCATCACTATCCCATACACAAGGCAGAAAGGCCCATGGCAAACAGAAGCAAGTTAGAGCACACACTAAAGAGGAGAAAAATTAATGATTTTTAGGAGTGCTCTGTAATGAGATGTGCCTGTTGGCATTTAAAGAGGTGCTGCATTGCTCTTGAATATGAAGACTGACCTTGGGACTGATGCTTTCTGTATGTGGTTCCCCATATGCAGCCCTTCCATGTGGCCCAAAGGAAATCAGGCACTAAACTCTGCCACATCACCCAGTGCAGGATTTTTAGCAGAGGAGACAAAACTGTCCTTCATCTGCAGCAGCACAAGACTGCTTTGTGGTCCAGTGATTCCCACTAATCCTGAAGGTGCTCAAGGCCATGGGAACTGATGACATTCATCCATGGGTTGTGAGGGAGCTGTTGGATGAAGTTGTTAAGCCACTGTCTATCATATCTGAGAAGGCATGGCAGGCTGGTTGGAAAAGGGGAAACATAACCCCCATGTTTGACAAGGGGAAAAACGAAGACCTAGGGAACTACAGGCTAGTCACTCTCATCTCCTTGCCAGGCAAGATCANCAATGTCCAGGTGGAGACTGGTGATGAGTGACGTTCTGCAGAGATCAGTATTGGGATTGGTGGTGTTTAACATATTTGTTGGAGACATGGACAATGGGATTTAGTGCACCCTCAGAAAGTTTGCCGACAACACCAAGCTGTGTGGTGTGGTGGACACGCTGGAGGGAAGGGATGCCATCCAGAGGAACCTTGACATCCTTGAGAGGTGGGCTTGTGCAAACCTCAGGAAGTTCAGCAAGGCCAAGTGCAAGGTCCTGCATGTGGGTTGAAGCAATCCGAAGCACAGATACAGGCTAGAGAGAAGAGTGGCTTGAGAGCAATCCTGAGGAGAAGGACTTGGGAGTGCTGGTTGACGAGCAGCTTTTATGTGACTCCGCAATGTGTGCTTGTAGCCCAGAAAGCCAGCCGTGTCCTGGGCTGCATCTGAAGAAGTGTGACCAGCAGGTTGGGTGAAGTGATTCTCCCCCTCTACTCTGCTCTTGTGAGACCCTACCTGGAGTGCTGTGTCCAGCTCTGGAGTCCTCATCACAGGAAGACATGGACCTGCTGGAGAAGGTCCAGAGGAGGGCTATGAAGATGGTCAGAGGGCTGGAGCACCTCCCATATGAGGACAGGCTGAGAGAGTTGGGGTTGTTCAGCCTGGAGAAGAGAAGGCTCCAGGGAGACCCTATAGCAGTCTTCCAGTACTAAAGGGGCTACAGGAGGGATGAGGAGACACTCTTGATCATGGAGTGTAGTGACAGGAAAAAGGGTAATGACTTTAAGATGAAAGAGGGTAAATTTAGGTTAGATACGAGGAAGGAATGTTTTACTATGAGGGTAGTGAGACACTGGAACAGGTTGCCCAGAGAAGTTGTGGGTGCCCCATCCCCGGAGGTGTTCAAGGCCAGGCTGGATGAGGCTTTGAGCAACCTGGGCTAGTGGGAGGTGTCCCTGCCCATGGCAGGGGGGTTGGAACTTGATAATTTTTAAATTCCTTTCCAACCCAAAACACTCCATGATTCAATGTTTTTCTATTAACTCACTGGATAACATCAGAAATGTCCCAGAATAAGCCAGAATTTCCATGGGGTGAAAAGTGCATGGCAGTTCATCTGTACTATTTATTGCTCCACAAGCAGTTAAACCGTGGTGTAAATTAGCTGTTTGCTGATGAAGGCAGCAGGTCCTGTCTGGTGGTCATTTATTAGTAATACATGATCTCCCTCTTGCTCTCTCTGGCTCTTGCACTGGACGTTGCATTTCCCCAACCCCCAAGAGAGTTACGGTAGGTAAGCTGATGATGTCTGAAATGCACTTTGAGATCTGTGTTCTAATTCTGCCTTCTACTGAGTGAAGGACCTGTTTGTTTCTCTGTCTTGCAGCTCCACAGTCAAAAGAAACCGTCACTACAGTGAGCATTCCTGTTGGCACTGCTGCGATGGGCTACTTGGAGTTGACTTTTATCTCCTTTTTCAAGTGTTTTAATATGTACGGATGAAAAGAATAATATAAGGGTAAGTAGTATTGTGCTTTCCCTATTCTCTCTTGGCCCAGTAGGTCTACTTAGTATGACTGTCTTGCTTCCCATCACCCTCCCATGTGCAGTAACGAATTACTCCCCTTAGTCAGCAGTCAGATGCTCTCTAGGCTGGTGGGGCAAGGGAAAAGATGGAGGAAAAATCACCCTGTGCCACACTCACTTTTTAATCCTTAATCAGAGTCCTCTGTGGGAAAAAACTAATTTCCCAGCTTGTCTTGACACGTGAAATAAAGTCATTCTTGAAAATGGGAGCTTGACAGGTTGCTTGCAAAATTTCATATTCAACTAAAAATGAAATATCCATCCATTGGTATTTCATTTAAAGGCAAAGGAAAGCAAATCTTTGGCCTGGTTGCTGGGAATGTTTCCCATTAATTAGTGCTTCCAAATGGAGTGTATACACAAATTAAGCAAAAGCTTTTCAGGAGACCAAATAATACTCCATGGCATCAGGGAAACCTGCTTCTTCCTAGAACAATGTTCACAGGAAAATCACAGAATCACAAAATGTTAGGGATTGGAAGGGACCTCGAAAGATCATCCAGTCCAATCCCCCTGCCGGAGCAGGAACACCCAGATCAGATCCCACAGGAACGCATCCAGGCGGGCTTTGGATATCTCCAGAGAAGGAGACAAGCATGCAGTTAAGTGCTTTGCTTGCAAGGGTGTCTCTCTCATACAGACGAACTTTCACATGTTGTTTAACTCAAATGGGACCAGTTCAAAGTTCTGGGCCAAAAAAATATATTAAAAAGAAAAAATAAAAAGGCTTGTTATATTAAGCTCCAGCAACTAAAGCTCTTGAGTACAGAGCTGTGAATGTGTAGGACCTGCTGTGTAGCTTCCAGCTGTGCACACCAGCTAAGATGCCTGAATGAATAGGTGCTGCTGGACACTTCTCCTTTGGGCATTCAGACTACCTTTGTAAGTGTCCTGATGTGAACGGGATTGCTTGTGTGGGAAATTTTGTGACTGCAAAGCCGAGCTGGGAGGATGCTAATCTACAAATCCTTGACATTAGGGTCTGAAAGCCAAATGGGGATTTCTTGACTTTGGTCCCTGTCAGATCAGGCTGTTTGGTGTGATGTCTCCTAAGTTTGAAAACAAAACCAGATTTTCTTTTTTAAATGTCTGTGTAGCTCTGCTGAAAATCAGGCTGCTGAATCAGCCAGTGGGAGCTTGACCCCAGCCTGGGATTTTAGACAGGCAAGAAAGAAACAACTGTTGAGTTAAAACTGCAGGTCAGAGAGAATTTTATCTAGGTAGAGATGTCATTACTCATGCTGGAAGATGGCCAGAGGACCAGGACTAACATCCCTCCCCTCTTGTGAGATGTGCTGTATTTTTCTGTACTCAGGGCTTCAATTTCATGTCTCATCTGAAAGATGAGCAGCACGGCAGTCACCAGGAGCGATTTCCACTGCACAGTCCAGAGAGCTGGTTTGGACACACTTGAGATGAGAGTGACAGAGACTGAGTGGGGAGAGGAGGCATTCATCCAGGGCTGGAGTGACAGACTCCTTGATGCTGCTGGTCCCTTGGTGGAGGGGATACTTCATGCGGTGTCTAAGCAGAGAGAGTTGATGCAGGTACTTCCCTTCACAGGTCTCTGGAGCTGTTATTTATTTGTAGTGGGAGCTTGATTTAGTTTTCACTTGCCCATACACTACTTAGCAGGTGTCTCTCTGAGCTAAAGTTATTGCTTTCCGCAGGGCAACAGAATCATTGACTCCTGGTGCCACTGTGCCCGATTCTAATTAGAAATAACTCCATATATAACCCGGGCACCAGTGTGCCCCTCAAATCAAAGCCAGATATCCAAACAACCTGAGCTTCAAAGCAGAGTTCTTCAAGCAGAGATGCATTTTTCAGCTCAGTCTATGGATGATAAAAGTCTGCAGAGAATCATTCACCTTCCTTAATACATTATGAAGTGGAAAGTGTTGTTGTACAGGTAGACTGAAAATTCTTACCTGCTATTTAGGAATATGAAAGCAATAAATAATTTTTTTTTTGTTCTATTTGAAGAAAAACTTAAAGCCTGTAACTCAAAAGAAAGTATTCTAGGTTTCCATTTCCCAATGAGAGTAACATGGTTTGGAAGACAAAGTATGTTTTGTTCTGTATTTACTAAAAATACACTTTCCTTGAAAATATTCCTTTGGCAACAACGGATGACTGGATGTAATTTTTTAATAAATTATTATTACTATTAAGGGAATGTTGGTAGCTGCAACATAGAGCCCTGTGAAATCTAGTACCTAAATGATCTCTCCTTCTGAGAAGGCAAGAATGAAAACAAGAGAAGTGGAAAAATTCCAGAGTCATAAAGTGAATTGTCTATTGTCACAGCAAGGCAGCATCGCAACCAGGTATGGAGCCCAGGATGCTTCGGGACTCTGCTCACATGAGTTCCACTCTTCCTTGGCAGTTCAGGATGTGGACCTGAACAGCCTGAGATGACTTGGAAAGAAACTGATGTTGAGGAAGGGCTGGCAAGCTGGGGAGACACATTTCAACTGTGCATGTGACATAAAAGAACATTTTGGCGACACTGGGCTGCAAACACACTGCACACACCTCGGCATCCCAGATCCCTAACATGCTGTATGACTCTAGGCTGTCAT
>VZTO01023380.1:1494-19990 GCA_013400615.1 Syrrhaptes paradoxus | reverse complement strand
ATTACTAGAAATCCGAGTGTGTCAGACCTACTGAAAACTGTGTTGGAAGAAGATGTCCCATGAGCAAGTTACTCTTGTGTTTCCCTGTGACTTTCTGAAGCAGTTGATGCTGTTTGGTTGGACATCTTTGGATTTTGGATTAAATCCTGTTACCCTGCGTCTGTGTCTCATTCGTGTGCTGTGTTTGTTTAATGGAAACCTCAATTTTTAGCTAAACAAATGTAAAACTCTGTGTGGCCTTTATTAAGAGGACTGAAGCACTCTTACTTGCTGAGTTCAGTCAAACCTAAATAAGGCTTTTAAAATTCTGTGTAAAATGATTCATGCATAAACGTGTACTGGGTGCGTTAAGCTGATACGGTTATTTATCTCAATGAAACTCATGCAGCTTTCACATGTGCGTGGAATTTACATCTCTCTAGCCCCTTCTTCTGAAAGGATTGTTCTTCAAGCATCATGCTGCTTGAACTTGCTTTCTTCTTTTGCCTAGAGATGTGTTTGCTAATACCCAGTTTTGGAAAGTTGTTCTTATGTTGTGCTTCGCAAGATTTGTTTCACTCATGCAAAATGCCCACGTTGTTTCCTGAGGAGAGTCCATAATTCGTCCATATCGAACCGGAGCCTGGTTACTCTTGCTTTGCATTGAGGTAGAGGTTTGAACGTGGAGAGATTTAAAGGGTCTGTATCTAGGGTAGGTTCTGTGTCTGGCAGCCAAAACCGTCGTGTGGTTGTGGAGATTGGGAAGGAGAGGGAACAAGAGGTGGCCACTGAGGACGCTCTCTCACCTCACCCATTTCAAAAGCCTTTAGCTGTGCTTTTGTCTGGGCCTGCTTGAGACTCTTAAGATAATTAATCTAAACATCACTGTTAAATTCTGGAAATAAAACCTCCCATCTGTGTAGTGCATGAGGAGGAAGGAACTCCCCGCCTTGTTTAAATATACAATCAGTGTACGTAGACCTCTGCTTTTAAATAATGTGATTGGTAAATTCAGTCTGTTTTCAAACTTGGTGATAACCACCAAATATTTTCAACTCGGGAGTTTAGGTTTTATGTTGTCTAAAATACCACATTCATGATTATTCATAGACATGCATTCCCATAGGATGAGGGTCACTGTAAGGTGTGCTTAATGGCTTTATATAGTTAATACTATAATTGTGTATTTTTAGAGATGTCATCAACGTTGTTGCTTCATCAGGTTATTAAGAAATAATTCTTGTTTTTTTCTTTAACACTACTTTGTACTTGTAAAATATAGTCGCATTTAGTCAGAACTGACTAATCTATTTAAGTTAGTGTTCTTTTGAGGAAAAGCTTTGCATTTCGCAGTCTGCTTCACTATGTTCTTTAGGCACTTAAACAATTTCCGTCTGTTTGTAGAATACCACAGGTTTTCTGGGTTGCCCAAACTATTAATGAATTTGGTAACCTCTCATTAGCCCTATTGCTTTATTATTTCCTGTGTTGCGGGAAACAACAAAGAAGTCCAATTTAATATATTTCGATACTGGAAACTTGCTGATGAAACAAACACTTAGAAAAAGTGTTCTTACTTTGAACCTTTGTAACTGGCACTCGTTGATCCAGTATTACATCGTATTCCTGCCTTCCCATTTATTTAGATGACCAGGATTCTCAGGACTGTTCACTGATATGTCCTCAGCTGTTGGATGATGGAGTCATACAGTACTTGAGATCGGAAGTTGCTTCTAGATGTCAGTCTCAAAAGCAGGTCCAACTAGATCAGGTTGTGCAAGGCTTAGTAAGTTCTTAACTAAATTGTTTCAATTCCTGGATGTATGACTAATATCTCTAAACAAATGTATAAATCAAGAATAGCTGAATTTGGCTTATAATTTCCTAAAGTGACTTGTGGGGCTGGTAGTTGTTTGAATGTTGTCATCGAAACAATTACTATATCTTTGCTTCTATTCTCTGTTCCAAGTCTGAGCAGTGTTACAGTAGAGTTTCTGTATGGGTAGCACTGACACACACCTAAGATTATTGGATTTTGGACAAAAAAATCTTGTAAAACCCCTATAATTTTCCACTTAAAGTGAGATTCACTGTTTAAATAGTGATGGCGTTAGAATAGGTAAGTACCTGTTGAAGCTGTGGTACCCAGTATCCGCAGTGAGGCTGGTGGATATATACAGCGTGAGAACAGCGGAAGCGTGGAGGGCTCCTGCCCTGGTAGCGCTCTCAGCAACAGGTTGTTGGGAACTGAAGAAATTCTCTGAGCCAGACGTTGTATCTTTATATTTAATAACCCATAAATAGATTTACCACACCTGTTATTAACATTGTTTCAAGGGTAATATATCTTTTTGATTACTGTGTTAGTCACACAGACTGATTTTGATGATCAAATGATCCCTGCTTGGAAAGACAAAAAAATTTCATGTGTCTGAATGTTGGCTAAACCATAGAGACCTGATCCTCTCTCGAAGGGGACTGACATTGGGGAAGAACAGCCTGGAACAGATCTCGCCTTAGTAACATGTTCTCTTTTTTTTTTTTTTTTTAATTTTTTTTAATAGTCACAACCTTTCCCCTATGAAATTCTGAAGCAGATGGTTGTTCCTTTTTCTTATTTTTTTTGCACAGTCTACTTATAGATGTCTTGTAAGAACATGGTTATTTAATATTTATGCAATATCTACATGTGCGCTGCTACCATTTGCCCTCTACATAATTTTAGTCTTCTGTCTTGCTTAACAAAGTGTCCAGACTCTTTATTTTTACTGTATGGTTAATAGAGGACCATCAAAAAAATACATAATGCTGCTGCTGTTTTTTCTTACCGCTGTGCCCCTTAAATGTCATCAAGTTTACAAGACTGGGGATGCGAACAAGTGAGTTATTCTCTTTTAAAGAAAATAGCTTGGAGCCTCTGTCATATTTAACCCCTCTAGCTAGGCTTAGAAAAAGTTTGATCTTATTTAATCCTCTGAGGCTGAGACCCGAGCTTTGACAGAAAAAGTGTGGAAATGCCGCGCTGGGCTATATTTCTTCATAGTTGAAGCAGCTTCTTTTTCTCAGAGTATAGAGAATTCTCTCACATCAGCAGATCATTATTAGTGTTGGTCCTGTGGTACAAAGCCCTGTATTTGCTCTCTATCCCAGAGATGCAAAATCAACGATATTTTTGTCTCTCAACCAGCTTTACCTGTTGATTGACAGGAATGAAATATATGTTGCTGAAGAGTATGGTGGAGGGGAAACCAATCCAGAAAAAAACAAACAAACCAAAACCTCCTACTTTTTCCTGGAGGTTTATTAGATGAACGTGATCAAGAGCTATGTATGACTGCAAAAACCACAATGATGATGAACGAGATACGTTGTTAAAAAGAAACCACTGGTTATTGCCATGCACGGAGGATAAACTGATTTAGAAACAGATCTGGTAGGAAGCTTTGTTTTCACTGTAATTTGATACAGCCTCATGGGTAGTTGCTGTAGCTTACAGATACTTGTGACCTCTCTCCCTGTCTGGTTGTTTTGCTATTATTTATACAGTATTTGTCTCTAAATACATGATAAATCTTATTGCAGTATCATAGTTACTTTTACTTAGCTGAGCTCAGGAGTAATATTTTTTGAGTCTTTATAACCTTAACTGTTAATAGAAACTGTAAATATTGATGTTTATATATTCAGAGAAAAAAAGCATAGCATTTAAATCTTGATTTTGTCTATTTTTGTGTTTATTAAGCAGCCTTTTTTAAAATGTAAATTTGTGACAATGATGTTGATAGATGATGACTGTCCATAGTTCAGTTGCAGTATATGACTTTGTCCTTCTGGAGTACAGGGGAATCTATCAGCTTCTGAACGTCAGTGTTCTCCTCTTCATCAGGGAGCAGACACTCATTCACCAGGTATACTGGCCAACAGGTCAGGTACATCTGACACAGGAGAATGGATATTAGTGATATTAGAAACTATGATAGTGGAAATGCATGGATTGCTGATGGTACAGCAGAAAATGGAGATTTGTGGGATGCTAAAAGCTCTCTTTAATCTCAATGTTAAGCCTAATGAATATATACATGTGAACACAATAGTGATTATAAAGATCATCAAAGAGCAGAAATAGAATTTGTATTTAGAGGTCTGGTTTTTTTTTTCCTCTCTCTATTTTTATTTTTAGTTATTTCTCATTCCTTGTGAAATTCTTTGCTATGCTGTTCCACCTTACCTGCCCACTGCTGGGCTAGAGTTAAAAGTCTGAAGTTAGGTAGGGTTCTGACGTCTTTACTCCCATGTCTTCTAACAATAATCGGAACAAAGTTTAAACAGCTGGGTGGTAAAATGTGTGAGTCATCTTCACCATCTCACGTAGTATCACTTCCACTGCCCCTCAAATCTGAAAAATCCTAGCAATGAGGTGATTTTGAAACACTTTTTTTGCTGGTATAAAGCAGTCTGAAATAAGTTGTCTTCTAAATACTGCTGAAGAGAGTCNTTTTTCTTATTTTTTTTGCACAGTCTACTTATAGATGTCTTGTAAGAACATGGTTATTTAATATTTATGCAATATCTACATGTGCGCTGCTACCATTTGCCCTCTACATAATTTTAGTCTTCTGTCTTGCTTAACAAAGTGTCCAGACTCTTTATTTTTACTGTATGGTTAATAGAGGACCATCAAAAAAATACATAATGCTGCTGCTGTTTTTTCTTACCGCTGTGCCCCTTAAATGTCATCAAGTTTACAAGACTGGGGATGCGAACAAGTGAGTTATTCTCTTTTAAAGAAAATAGCTTGGAGCCTCTGTCATATTTAACCCCTCTAGCTAGGCTTAGAAAAAGTTTGATCTTATTTAATCCTCTGAGGCTGAGACCCGAGCTTTGACAGAAAAAGTGTGGAAATGCCGCGCTGGGCTATATTTCTTCATAGTTGAAGCAGCTTCTTTTTCTCAGAGTATAGAGAATTCTCTCACATCAGCAGATCATTATTAGTGTTGGTCCTGTGGTACAAAGCCCTGTATTTGCTCTCTATCCCAGAGATGCAAAATCAACGATATTTTTGTCTCTCAACCAGCTTTACCTGTTGATTGACAGGAATGAAATATATGTTGCTGAAGAGTATGGTGGAGGGGAAACCAATCCAGAAAAAAACAAACAAACCAAAACCTCCTACTTTTTCCTGGAGGTTTATTAGATGAACGTGATCAAGAGCTATGTATGACTGCAAAAACCACAATGATGATGAACGAGATACGTTGTTAAAAAGAAACCACTGGTTATTGCCATGCACGGAGGATAAACTGATTTAGAAACAGATCTGGTAGGAAGCTTTGTTTTCACTGTAATTTGATACAGCCTCATGGGTAGTTGCTGTAGCTTACAGATACTTGTGACCTCTCTCCCTGTCTGGTTGTTTTGCTATTATTTATACAGTATTTGTCTCTAAATACATGATAAATCTTATTGCAGTATCATAGTTACTTTTACTTAGCTGAGCTCAGGAGTAATATTTTTTGAGTCTTTATAACCTTAACTGTTAATAGAAACTGTAAATATTGATGTTTATATATTCAGAGAAAAAAAGCATAGCATTTAAATCTTGATTTTGTCTATTTTTGTGTTTATTAAGCAGCCTTTTTTAAAATGTAAATTTGTGACAATGATGTTGATAGATGATGACTGTCCATAGTTCAGTTGCAGTATATGACTTTGTCCTTCTGGAGTACAGGGGAATCTATCAGCTTCTGAACGTCAGTGTTCCCCTCTTCATCAGGGAGCAGACACTCATTCACCAGGTATACTGGCCAACAGGTCAGGTACATCTGACACAGGAGAATGGATATTAGTGATATTAGAAACTATGATAGTGGAAATGCATGGATTGCTGATAGTACAGCAGAAAATGGAGATTTGTGGGATGCTAAAAGCTCTCTTTAATCTCAATGTTAAGCCTAATGAATATATACATGTGAACACAATAGTGATTATAAAGATCATCAAAGAGCAGAAATAGAATTTGTATTTAGAGGTCTGGTTTTTTTTTTCCTCTCTCTATTTTTATTTTTAGTTATTTCTCATTCCTTGTGAAATTCTTTGCTATGCTGTTCCACCTTACCTGCCCACTGCTGGGCTAGAGTTAAAAGTCTGAAGTTAGGTAGGGTTCTGACGTCTTTACTCCCATGTCTTCTAACAATAATCGGAACAAAGTTTAAACAGCTGGGTGGTAAAATGTGTGAGTCATCTTCACCATCTCACGTAGTATCACTTCCACTGCCCCTCAAATCTGAAAAATCCTAGCAATGAGGTGATTTTGAAACACTTTTTTTGCTGGTATAAAGCAGTCTGAAATAAGTTGTCTTCTAAATACTGCTGAAGAGAGTCTTCCATGTATTTAAAGTTTTTCCCTCATCCTGAGTTACATTAATTTCAAAGTTTATACAAACTCCTATAGTATCAGATATGCTGGAAATGCATTGAAACTTTCTGCAACATGGAATGGAGTAATGCGGTAACAGGCTGTGAAGATAATTTTTTCAGACGTGGGGTTTTGAACTTGCACCTGGGGTATGTTGTGGCTGTTTTAAATGTAATGCATTTTAATATGAGAGAGGGGCCATTAGGATATTTTTATAGATAATATCTCTGTAGTTTAAAATAAGAGCAAATCTGAATGCATCTTGCCAGGTTTGTACTTACACAGCTCTAAGTAATGTTTTGTTTATTCTCATGATCTGGGCATCATGGGGTGATGTTTAACTGGATAAGCCTTACTTTAAAAGTACTTCCTTTTCTACCTGAAGATTGCTTGAATTTTGAGGGTAGTAATTTCTGGGATTCCCTGGCCCATGAGGACTCTTAAGAGGCTGGATGGTATTTGTGTGTGTGAGCTGGGAGCAGGTTGTCTGGAAGGTGTAGGTGTGATGGAGGCACGTGCACTGTTGAGTAGCCATTTGTGCTGACTTCAGCAATTCCTGAGCACATCAGGCTTGCACCATGCAGCGTATGTGCAGCTGGGCAGGTTTATAGGTTTGTGCAGGTCTGATACTTCTGGGAAACATTAGATTTGAAGTGCACGTGCTGGCTGGCTGGCTGCCTTGTCTGTGCACAGTTAACTCGATGGGTCTGAAAGCAGTATGTTCACTATGTGTGTGTACAAAGTGATGTACTGAGCATGGGCTGTACAGTTTATTTCCATGCATTCCACCAGGGAAATCAGTTACACACATATAGGAGTCTGAGCTTCAGTTCATGTTTGTTTTCACTTAGATATGTTTTTTTTATTTTAAGCCACTTTTATAACAACATTGTCTACCAAGAATATTCACTGAATGGAGAACATTTTACAGCATGTTTTAAAGCAAGCTGATTACTCTTTAAAACATATTATAGAAGTTCTGATTTATTTTTGTTGGTCTGTATGCTTGACTCCAAATTTTGTTTTCTCTTTTCAGGCAGCTATAAATGGTGTAATACCACAAGAAAATGGCATTCTACAGAGGTAAGCAGAAAAGACTGGAGTAGTACAGACAGAGAATGATGCTGGGTAATAGTTACATTTTTGTTCCTGAATCTGAAGATGATGATGTAATTCTCCTTTTAAAGCAGTTTCTGGAGCCACAAATTAAATTCCTGGCAAAGCTGATTTAACATTCAATTTTTCCCATGCTGATGAAGGACCAGCTCGAACACCTATTCAAATTAGTTAATTTTTATTTTGAATTCATTGATTGTTGGGTCATTCTGTGCAGGGTTGTCTCTTTACTAAGTACAGGTTTCAGTATGCTTTTTTTGGATGTCAGGACCTTTTTTATTTTTTTCCTTTTTTATTTTTTCCCCCACAAAGATCTAAAAATTTGCGAGGCAAATCCACAGATGTTCCTGGCTAAGTATTTTATTTTTCCTTATGCTTTTTGAAAGGTATTGATATTCCATGCTTCCTATCCTTGGCCAATAATGTTTGTATTTTTGTAGTTGGTTTTTTTTTTTTTAAATTAAATTACAGGCAGCAGATACTGTGTTAGTTAAAGTAAGGTTGCTCCCTTCTACAAGTAGCTTTACTGATTTTCTTTTGTCTTCTGAATTAAATTTTGACTTTTGTACTGATGCCTGGATATCTTGAATTCACTGAAACATGAGCTCATAAGTGCTAATGAGGCAATCGAAAACAGCAGAACAGGAACTGAGATACTTGAGAGAGAAATAAAATAGTGTTTAAAATTCTGTTTAGAAAAATGCTCAATATACTATTTTGAAAAGTTTATTTTAATGATGAAAAAAAGATAGGTAATGTAGGTAAAGTGGTGTTTTGGCATCTCTGTCAATACTTACTGAAGCTATCAAATAGAGTCAGTTTTGGATTCAGGATAAAACCTTATTTCCTCAGTAAAGTTACTACATGTTTGTTTACCATAAGGCTTACCTAGCCTGTTTGAGATCAAGTCTCAGGTGTGTTGAGCGCTCTTTCTACCTATGTTAATAAGTTCTGACCTCAAAACATTCAAAATACCAGAATGTTTAGAACATTAGTAAAGCCTTTGACACCATTTCCTGCAGCATTCTCCTGGAGAAACTGGCTGCTCATGGCTTGGATGGGCTTACTCTTTGCTGGGTTAAAAACTGGCTGGATGGCTGGGCCCAAAGAGTTGTGGTGAATGGATTTAAATCCAGTTGGCGGCCAGTCACAAGTGGTGTTCCCCAGGGCTCAGTTCTGGGGCCGGTTCTGTTTAATAGCTTTATCGACAGTCTGGATTAGGGGATTAAGGGCACCCTCCGTAAGTTTGCAGATGACACCAAGTTGGGTGGAACGGTTGATCTGCTTGAGGGTAGGAAGGCTCTACAGAGGGATCTGGACAAGCTGGATTGATGGGTCAGTGCCAACTGTATGAGGCTCAACAAAGCTGAGTGCTGGGTCCTGCACTTGGATCACAACAACCCCCTGTAATGCTGCAGGCCTCGGGAGGAGTGGCTGGAAAGCTGCCTAGCAGAAAAGGACCTGGAGGTGTTGGTCGACAGCCGCCTGAATATGAGCCAGCAGTGTGCCCAGGTGGCCAAGAAGGCCTGTATCAGAAATCGTGTGGCCAGCAGGACTAGGGAAGTGATCATGCCCCTGTACTTGGCACTGGTGAGGCCACACCTCAAAGACTGTGTTCAGTTTTGGGCCACTCACCACAAGAAGAACATTGAGGTGCTGGAGCGTGTCCAAAGATGGCAAAGAAGCTGGTGAAGGGTCTAGACACAAGTCCTATGAGGAGTGGCTGAGGGAACTGGGGTTGTTCGGTCTGGAGAAAAGGAGACTGAGAGGGAGGCCTTATTGCTCTCTACAACTACCTGAAAGGAGGCTGTAGCAAGGTGAGTGTTGGTCTCTTCTCCTAAGTAACGAGCAATAGGGCAAGAGGAAATGACCTCAAGCTGTGCCAGGGGAGGTTTAGATTGGATGTGAGGAAAGATTTCTTCACCAAAAGGGTTGTCAAGCATTGGAACAGGCTGCACAGGGAAACAGTCGAGTCACTATCCCTGGAGGCATTTAAAACACTCGTAGATGTGGCGCTTAGGGACGTGGTTTAGTGGTGGACTTGGCAGTGTAGGTTAACAGCTGGACTCAATGATCTTAAAGGTCTCCTCTAACCTAAATGATTCTGTCATTCTGTGGGAAGGGAGCTGGTGAGTAGTTATGCCTGACTGGGATAATGACTGGTCCAAGTGTCCACTTACAGCTTTCTTCAACACTAATAAATTAAGTTTTAGAAATGATTAGACAGTCAAATGTATCAGATTTTTTTTTTTTTCTCCCCTTCCATTGGAGGTGGTTTAGAAGGAGGCTCAGAAGACTTAAAAGCTTAGTTTCCAGTGGTTTTCAGATGAGGCTTATTTTACTGATATGAGGCTTTTGGTGTTCTGCTAGATGTTGCCAGTCAGAAATGTAGAATACCATTTCTGGTGGAATCAAATAGAGTTAATACAACTGGACTTAAAGTAAGTTAATTTATTGAAGGGAAAAAATACATTTTGTTTTATAATTCAGTTGTGTTGTTAAAAAAAAATCCAATTCTGAGAATCAGAGTATTCTTTGCTTCTTAGGTCTGTTAACAAAATGGTTATAGCACTTAATTCATAGCTGGACATCAGATTTAAGACAATACCATATCACTTGGTATGTGTACCTTTTTAAGTCCTGAGAATAAGTCTGTTTCCTGTAGTCTTTAGACCTCTGTAGTGCGTCTTTGACCTTTGAGCATGAGTCTTTGAGTGTGGGTCTTTGTAGCTGGGAATCATCATTCTGAGCCTGTTGATATGAGAAGGGAGGGAACCCCTTCTTTTACAAGCATAACGTTTTTCTTTTTCAAACGTGGGAAGCACAACGATGGGATTTGCAATGCTTCTTTGTAATTTCCGCACTTCTACCACATGCATGCCATCCACATGGATGCTTTTTTCAGTTCAGGCCTCCTGTAGATGACAGATTTGACCTGCTTATAAGAAGCTTTTCCATTGAGAGATCTAGTAGTATCTTCAAGAAGGGCAGAATGCATTTTTCAAATAAGTTCTGTTTAAGAATGGAAATGAGACAACTTACATCTCAGCATTTCCTAAATCCTTTGGTCAGCTTCTGTTCTTTCAGTGCATATGTGTTATCAGCTTGCATCCTCCGTCACGTTATCCTGCAACTGCCCGGGACAGATAATATTCCTGATAAGAACATCTACAAGGCCAAGCTCTAGGCTTACCCTATGAATTTTCTTGCCTTCCAAATTTAATATCTGTATATCATGTTCCTTAAATTTCATTTTTTGTTACCTTTCTTTCTAATCCCAGTTACATGCTTCTTGTGCAGATGCTCCCCGAGGAAGATGAAGTGCTTCTGAGTAGTGAGGGTTTCCCAATTTATTCTGACCTGTAATGCTGTATGTATCCTTGAGCCAGGTACGGAGACATCCCTATATGAATCTCCTGGAGGCTTGAAGGATTTTGATCTTAAAGGCAAGCTAGAATTCAGCATTGCATTTACTATTGTCCTTCTAGGTATTTTTTGCAATATATGCCTCATTGTCTGAATTTATTTACTTGAAGTACAGAGCTGTTTTCATATCTGACTTGTTTTCTGTTAGTTTGGTATTGGAAAATACCAATACACATGCCATATTGTAAACTTTATTTTGTATTTTAATTTCCGTGTGATACTAGCCCAATGATTTAGAAGGATGGTCGTTGCCAATTTCTGGTACTCCTGGAGCAGGAAATAATCCTTTTTCTCAAGATAATTCTGATATTAATTACATAGGGAACTTCAGAATGAAATAATGGCTTCAATAATTGTTTGTCATCTAAGATGTTCTCCTAGAGCCCTTCTGAATCACCGAAATGTTAATATTTCTGATATGAAAGTTATTTTCTAATTATTAATAAAATAGTGTTTTCAGATATGACTGTATTTTATTCAAGAGGTGTGTGCTGTGGACCACAGTAACCGAATAATACTGTTCATTTTGCTTTGCTAACTTTTACTTAAACATATCAAGCTGTTCTGTTTAAACCTTCTTGTCTGCATGTCTTTCAGTGAGTACGGTGGAGAGACTTTACATGGACCAGCCTACGGCTCCACAAGTCACTCTACAGCAGCTTCTTCAACTCCTTCCTCATCCTCAGCATTTCGCCATGTAGTGCCATCTAGACAAATAGTGGAAAGACAACCTCGAATGCTTGACTTCAGGGTTGAGTACAGAGACAGAAATGTGGATGTAGTACTTGAAGACAGCTCCACAGTTGGTAAGGATTTGTGAAAATGAAATGAAAACTGTTGTGGTAAAATTGTTCAAACAAAAACAAATGCAAAAGGCCCAACCCCCGAAAATACAAATCCTAAAAAAACCACCAAAACCAAACCAAATCAAAACCCCTCAAGGAAGAAAAAAAAAAATCCCCCAGAAAATGCAGCATCCACAGCTACTAACCATTTTCAAATCTTTTTGCAGCTTTAAAAAAGCAAAATTTGAGTAATCCATTGTAAAGGTTCATGATCTATCAAGTATGTATTCTGAAATCTAGTTTTCTTTATGAACTTGCTTCAGAAACAAAATGGAGATTATTGATTAAGTTGAGGCATGAAAATATAGTTTGGGGTAGGATTAGTGTAGATGCAAGCTACTAATGAGTGGATGATCTTGGCATTTCCTTTTCAAATCTGTATGGCATCTCTTTCTGTGTAGGATTAGTGACAAGATGCAGAGGAATTCTTCCCAATGTGAAGAACAGCATTACATTCTTTTTTGGTTAATTTTTCTTTGATTTGTTTGTGCAAATTAAGATTTCTTTTATAAGTTTTATTGTCTTTATAATAAAACTGATGCACTTTATAACAGTAAGTTAGAAATATGCTATTGTTAGTGTTGCAGACCATGTTATTTTTTATACACCCCAAGCTGTGACTTAATTTACTAAGGATGAAGAGGTGCTTTTATATTTTTTGTGAAGATTTTATACAGATCAAAATAAGGAACTAAATGAAGAAATAGTTGATTAAAACACGTTTCAGTGCTGCAGCCGTATGGCTGTGATTAATTTTTAAAGTGAAACTTTTGATCCTTATTTGCCCTTTTATCATTAGATTTGGTGTTGGCTGGTGCCACCTGGTGGTGACTGGTTTGAATTCCTGGTCAGCGTTTCATGGTTTCCACTGCACTACACTGAGCTGCATCCATGCAAAGCAGATATAAAAGTCTGATCAAATTAGAATTTTGCAGCCTGATTATTTTATTTTTCCGTATTAACTTAGTTCAGGACTAAATGATTAAGCTGTAGCGCAAAAGCAACCAGTGCAGAGCTTTTGTCTGTGTCTTGGCATATGAAGATTGAGGGCAGCTTTGTGTTTAACATTCTGAGAGCAGAGAGCAAGGCAAACAGTAGAATTTCAACTGTGGTCTTCAAGAAAGAAGATTTTTGGCTTTTTCAGGGATCTGCTTGGCAGGATCCCATGAGAGACTGCCCTGAGGGCAGAGGCACCCAGAAGAGCTGGTTGATCTTCAAGGACAACCTCTTCAAAGCACCAGAACAGTTCCTTCCAACATGCATAAAGAGGAGAAAGCATGGCAGAAGGCCAGGACAGAAAAACAAAGAATTTCTGACTAAGCTAAATGAAAAAAAGAAAGTACACAGAAGGTAGAAGGTAATGATGAGGCTACCCAGGAGGAATACAGGGATATTGCCCAGAGTATGCAGGTTTGGAGTTAGAAAGACCAAAGCTCAGGTGGAGCCAAAACTACTGAGGGATTAAAAGGCCTTCTGCAAGTACCTCAGTGTGAAAAGAAGGGTGAGGGAAATGTGAGCCTACTGTTCAATGGTGATTCCTGAACTTGGTCCGTGGGAAGATTATGGAGAAAATCTATCTGGGAGCCCTTTTTGAGCATAGGAAAGAAGGTGGTGGTTTGGAACAGCCAGCCTGGATTTGCTAAGGGGAGATTGTGCCTAATCAATGTTATTTGCCTTTTATGATTTGACATTAGTAAGGCCTTTGACATACTCTGCTGTAGTATTCTTGTAGTCGTTAAGATAAGGGCTGGATAAGGGGGCTGATAAAATAGGTGGATAATTGCCTGGACTGCTGGGCTCAAAGTCTGCTTGGTGAACAGTTGCTAGTTTAGGGATGTCCCTCAGGGGTTGATCCTGGGGCCTGTGTTGCTTCATGTCTTCATTAAAAACCTGATTGGTAAGATGAGTGCTTTTGGCAAGTTCACAAAGAATACCAGATCAGAGAAAGTGGCTGATATTCCGTAGGACAAGGCTGCTATTTAGGGGGCCCTGGACAGCCTGGAGAAATGGTCTGACAGGAGCCTCATGAAGATCAAAGAAAGAAAAGCTGAAGTCCTGCATTTGGGATAGGACAGCTCTGTGTTATCCTGCCTGATAACTGCACAAGCTAGAAAGCAACTTTGTAAAAAAAGGGGTCCAGGGGTGCATCAGCAGTGCAGCCTTGTGGTGAAGAAGGCTGGCCAAGTCCTAGACTGCTAGCAGGAGTATAATTATTCCCCTCTATTCAGTACTTGTGAGACTACATCTGGAGCACTGCATCCCATTGTGAGGTCCCCAGTGCAAGAAAGATGTGGACATTCTGCAGTGAGTCCAGCAGAGGCCAGCAAGGTAGTCAGGGGACTGGAGCACATGGCAACACAGGAGGAGAGGCACAGAGAGCTGGATTTACTTCCTTCCAGCCTGAGTTATTTTATGACTGTAATAACTGCAGGGAGAGGAGAGCATCAAAATGTGCAAAACATTGAAAAAGCTGTCAGAGCAGCTGAATTGTATGAACAGTCCAGTTCTTTAGGTCAGGATTATTGATAATGGAATTTGGTATCAAAAATATGTATGCTCCTTATTGCTGGCAAAGTCTATTGCTCCCCACAGCATGCATCTACAAATGTGTTTGCTTTCTGGTTTTTTTGTGGGTTTTTTTCAGCTTCATTTGTCCTTTACTGTTTGAAGTTTATGTTACAAGAGAAACCACATTAAAAATGGTTTTCTTAGTAAATTTTTCCTTGGTCTTATTTTTTAACTGTAACTCAATGCTGTTTGAAACAAATCAGTAATATTAGAAATAAATCAGTGTATATTTTATCTATTTTCTTTCTTTTCTCTGTAGGAGATATCAAACATATTCTAGAAAATGAGCTTCAGATTCCTGCATCTAAAATGCTGTTAAAAGGGTGGAAGACTGGAGATGTAGATGATAGTGTAAGTTTTCAACTGTGTTTTCAGTTAACTGGTTTCAGAGTTTCAAACTGACCATCTGTGGGTGGGGATTACAATGCAAGAATTGTGAGTTTGTGTCTCGAGGGGCTTACAAGGAGCTCTTAAACTAAAACATTGCACAAAACATCAGGGAAAACACTTCAGTTTGTGTTGTTTTTATGTATAACATGGTTCCACCTACAAAAGGATGTTATGAAGTTAACAGTAAGTATATTTCAAAACAAAATATTTGGTAGTATTGTAAATAAGTATCAGTAATTAAAAGAAGTAAAATAATACCTCAAAACTGGTGAATGTTTTATATTTATAATGATTTTTCTCCCCTCAGACTGTTTTAAAATCTCTACACTTGCCAAAAAATAATAGTCTTTATGTTCTAACACCTGACCTGCCTCCTTCTTCTTCAAGTCATTCTGGGTAAGTCTTTTGGCCATAAATTCTACTTGTATGATTTGGTTTTGTATGGTTTTTATAAAGCCATGTGTATCCTTGCAGGAATCAATAAATACAAAGTGTTTTCACTGCTCTAGTAGGTGTTGGGATTACCTCAGCATTGAAAAGAAGATTGTTCAGTTTTTTAAAACCTTGGTGTGGTACATGAACCACTTAGGCACATACAGAATTTTACACCTCCCAGATGCAATGACTAACAAAAACCTAGTCCCTGTGAACTGAGAGCTGGCCTTTTGTAAGTTAATGCATCATGTTGGTTCGTTTAACAGAAACTTGTATAAATCNCTGCTCTAGTAGGTGTTGGGATTACCTCAGCATTGAAAAGAAGATTGTTCAGTTTTTTAAAACCTTGGTGTGGTACATGAACCACTTAGGCACATATAGAATTTTACACCTCCCAGATGCAATGACTTTAACAAAAACCTAGTCCCAGAAACTTGTATAAATCATTGCCAGGAGATCAGAATTTTCTTTCTGAAACCTTTGTTACATTATTGTATCTTGTCTTAGACTTTTAAAATGTGCGTAGGTAGGCTAAATAATCAATTTCCTCTAACTGAACAGGATATCTCTTATTACTGATTTGAATACTCAAAAAGTTAACGCTGAGTGTTCTGTGTCAGTGGCCATTGCTAAGATTTGAAAATGAAATGTTATCTTATAGCAAATGGAATCTTTACTCTTACGAAGTAATTTGCAATTACTTTAGTTACTTTGGCTTGTGTTCTTTCCTGCCCTTCCCTTTCTCAAAGGCAGACCTGGATGTGCTCTTTCCCGGGAAAATCTTAATTTTATTCGGTTGCCACTAGAGGGGGCCCAGGAATCGGGCCCCGCAGCGAGCGGGGAATTGCTCTGGTTGTGTGATCCTTACACTGGAGTGCCTGCGAGTTGGCTGAAGAGGGAGTTGTTCTGCTGCTGTTGTAGTCGATAGGAGAATATGTTACAAATGCAGTCGTGTTACTGGTGAGGGAAATTATTTGACAGTCAATGGAAATAAGTAACTGGTTTCATAATGACTAAGAGTACTTCAGTACTTGTGGGTGTAACAGCATAGTCCGTGGAGGAAATAAGAGTGCTGATATGAGTTATAAAAATGATGGTAGTAAAGAAAAGAAGCATTAAGAGAGGGAATAGTGGCGCTGGAACAGAGGGAGCAGCGTGGTGGTGACCTGTATGTGCTCTATGTGCAAACAGGAGCTGGAGTTGTGTGTGAGGACAATAAGCTGTTGTACTTAAGCAGCTAATTGAAGGACAGTGCAAATACTGTGGAAAAACACTATAGGTACTAATGGTTTGTTTGTTTTTTAATCCATTTCCAATTTAATTTTTTTTTACCCAGACATCGCTGTGTATTGTAATTTGAATGTCTTCAATTCTGGAATGAAAACTGGGGTCTGGAGAATATTTTTTTATTGCAACTGCAATAAGCTATGTAACAACAAATTGTTCAAAAACAGTTCTTAGGCTTTTTTTATTGGATAAATAGTTTAAAAGAACTTTACTTGCTAGTAAAATCAAAGCGGTTGTTACCTTTACAGTTTATACTTGTTTCATAGTGGAGATTAGTTCTGGATATTTTTAAGATAAAGTTGGTAGCTTTGGGATAGCAAACGATGACTAATTAGTGGCTATTTAAACAAGGATAATTTGAAGGCTAGATCATCTCCCTGAAGTCATAAATTCTAGATGAAAGGGGAGGTTTGCCTCCAATTAAAGCATCAATGCAGATCAAAACACATCTAATTGAAGCAATGTACCAAACCCAGTTACACTGTTTACTGCCTACTGTTAGGTCAGTTATTATTCAGATTAGTTTGTTACCCACGATTTTTAAAAGCGTTATGCTCACATCTATTATTAATGGATGTTAAGGAACTTTGCCTCTTGCTTTGTGAGTTCATCTGTCGTTTCCTTCAAATGCCTTCTGTTTTGAACTAGAGATAAATAGTTGTGATTTGAATATCTCCAGAAAGTGATATTTGAAAAGCCTGAGATTTTAGTACATGATATTTTATGTATATTCCCTTCTTAAAAGGCATAATTAAGTGACAGCTCTATAAACTCCAGTTTGTGCCTGTTCTTGACACTGAGGGAGAGCAGTGTCTGAAACATCCTTTTCCAACGTATTGGTACATAGACGTTGAAGTTTATTGTGACAGACTGAATGGGCTTAACAGAGAACTGACTTAAAGCTAGCATCTAAATGTAATGGCAAAGTGATTCTGCAGTTTAACAAGAGAAAGTCTCCTAGGGTATCTTCATTCACCAGTGGTGTATCTAAAGCTTTTACAGGTAGTAGAAACCCAGTGTATTACTACTGCGTGCTAGTAAATTGAGGTGTAAAGATTAAATTTAAATGTCAGATACCACCTGTAGGGTTACATGCCCTGCTTCCACAGTTCCAGTTGGCAAAGCCATACTTATCCATGCATGATATCCGGAACAATGACAACGTGTTCTGTGAGCTGTGGTCATAATGAAGCCTCATTTCTGCTGAATTCCTGCCTCACCCCAGTGGCTGCAGTAACTCAGCCCTCTCCCTCCATGATCTACCTCTGACACTGCCTCCAGTTCTTCCCATGTCTTTTGTAGCACCTATGCCATTTTTTTCCTCCTGTATAGACAGTCAGCTTGCCCTGCCTCTGTTCTCCAGCTGGTAGCCAAGTAATGTTGAAGGAAAGGAGACATCACCTGCTGTAAGTAGTTCTGTAATCATTAGCTAGAAGTTGGCTGGATAGAGTATAGAAATACACTGCTTGTACTGCAGCCTTGTCCTACCGTGGGTAGTAGTTTGGGTCCCTTTCCTCTCCCCAGCTGGTGCTTTACACCCCATCTTTGAGATCTTTATAACGCTGTTAGACTTCCATGAAACTAGTGAATATGTTCAAAAGTTACCAGATAGGACAGGTGGGTGAGAAGAACATGATTTCCTTTGGAAAGCAGTCTTAAAAGGAAAGGTGCCAAAGAATGTCCATCGTTTAGTTGTCCAGGGGGAGGAGCCTTTGCACTGGCTTTGTCAGATTAGATTCTTCACTTCCTCAGGGTGACTTTCCTCCCCTTTGTTGCCTTGGGTGCTTCTTGAAAGCCGGCAATACTCGATTCAGGGCAAAGGTTTTGGAGAACGCAGTAGAGGGGAACATCAAAAGTGTAGGCCTTCGAGTCTGGCCATAGAGCAGGGTCATGCTGATCTTCTCTTCTGCCCATCTTGTGTGTTCCGAGAGGTGCATTTTCTCAATTTTTTCTTCAGTTGTCATTTAATGGGTATAATATATTTTGTATTTATACTTTTTTGCTAAATGGCTGAAAGTATTAGATAGTTTTTTTT